>JAQQAE010004506.1:0-18684 GCA_029823295.1 Pseudamia nigra | reverse complement strand
TGTAGGTTTTACTTAAAAATTCACACATTTAGTTGTATTTAGTGTTAAAAATATTATATGGCTCTCACGAAAATACAGTACATTTAAAATATGTGGCTTTCATGGCTGTGTCAGCCAAAAAGGTTCCCGACCCCTGCTTTAGAATAAACTAAGAATGTGACCAGAACATAGTAGTCAAACTGAATCCTACAAACCTGACTTATGTAGCTACCAGTACAAGGAATCTTGAGAACACAGGGTAAGTCAAAGCAGAGGAAGTTCCTATTACAGTGTGCGTTCTGTGTTCAGCTAAGAGTAAAAGACCCTTTCTTTGAGGTGCTCTTCAAGGCACACTCAAAGTTCTCCCATAGTTGTAGTCCTGAAAACCCTCTGTCAAACGTAACACTGAGTGGATTTCTGCATGCGTTATAGTTTTTTTGTGCTTGCGCATTTTAGTGTAGGCATAGCAAGCATGACGTTGCCTTATTGCGTGCCGGTTCAGCAGCTTCAAAGGCACCCCATTCTATCCCTTCAATATAGCTTTCCATTGTTAACACCGTGTCCTCTCTCATTCACTGCTGTGTCCTCTGTAGCTAAGGGCAAACACTGTTTCTGTACCTTTTTTCCACTCAAAGCAAAACCACAATGGGACCTTGCATATTTTAGTCCGGAATACATGCTCTTTCTATATTTTAATCAAATAATGTTTCTTTTTTTTTCATTCAGTAGAGCATGTTTATGTGGCTTGCTTAGCCTTTCCAGCTGTTTGATTGACTCGGTCGCTGGCTGCCTATGTGACTCAGTGGTTAATTCGATGGCTTGTTGTCTGTCTGTAGTGTTAAATGTCTGTTTGGCTGGCTGGTCAGCAAACTCACGTTGTCGTTTTGTGACTCGTACGCTGCTCTTCTGTGTCTGCTGCTTTTTCTTCTGCATGACTGATCTGATGTTATGACCCTAATTCTGATGGATACTGAACAGATCCTATACGAAACCTCAGTGTGTATACTGCCCTGCAATGGCAAAGCACACTGACACATAAGAATGTGACTTGATATTTATTATCTTCAGTAATTTCTTGTGAGGTCTCGGCCTTGAATTGTGAAGCACCTATTGATAATTGTCAGTTATGATTGATGCTATACAAATAGAATCGTTCTTTTTAATCATTTTCTTGAGGATATTTTCACTGTTTTTTATTGTTTTTTTAATTGTCCGAATTAGTTGGTTTATTTTGTGTGTCATTTAGTTAATTTCTTTGCTTATTTGTTCATTTTTTTCTCATTTTGGTTGTTAATTTGTTCATTTTCAGTTCATTTACTGACCCACTGCTAACTTCCTGCTTTTTAGCCTGAATTTTAGAGGCATTGCAAACATTACACCTAATTTTCTCTAAAATTAAACATGATTAACTCAAAATAATATAAATAAGATGTGACAAAGTCCAATTCTAGTCTTATGTCATGTGTGACCAAATGTGGAGTTACTGCACTTTGCCTTAGTCGAGCAGTAAATTTTGCATTTCTATCCTCCCATTTTTAGTAACAATTATTATATGCATACTTTTACATTTTCTGTAGGTACCCAGTTATGAACAAAGTCTTCCTTTTTCAGTAATACTATAGTACAGTGGTACCTCGGACAAAGAGCTTTTCTGACAACGAGAAATTCATATACTGAGAAAAAAAACTGCAAAAAATTTCACTCGGACAACAAGAATTAATTGGTTAACGAATAGTCACTTCCGGGTCTTGGCGAGGCTAACAGCCGTTAGCAGCCTCTGTCTGTGTTACACTACCAAGTCATAAGCCAAGGTAAGAATACATTCTTAATCATTTTTAGAACAAATTTCATGCATTACGTTTCAGATAATTAACATAATTTCCTTTTCAAATAATAATAATGAATAAATGTGCAGGTATGGGTGTGTAATGCATACTTTATATGGGAGTTTGTCGTGAGTCCAGAACGGATTAATGGATTTACATGTAAAAGTCTCTTCAGAGAACGCGAAATTCGCATAGCGAACGCCGGAACGGATTAAACTCGTTATGCGAGGCACCACTGAAATTCACTTACATAAATGTGAAAGATGCCCTGTACCACTGCACCCTTGAAATAATTAGTGTCTCAAGGTTTTTCTAATCCTCTCATTTTTTATTAAACCATTCACTCACACTCCTTCTCCTTCATCTTTTATTTTTTGTCTTTGTCTCAGATCTTACTGCCTTTCAACTCGTACAGTCAATCAATCAATCAGTCAAGTGAACATTCGCAGGATAACGTTTCAGTGTTTTAGTGCATAAACCAAAAAATGTAACCTGAAGGAGAAAACACTTAGTTAAAGGCAATGAAAAAATAAAATACACATCTAGTTGGCACAAACACTTTAGGACAGTGTTACATAATATATTTTGTATCATTTCTTTGGTTTCCAGTTAACCTACTGTTTAGTGTGGCTGAAATCACAGGAGCTCTGTTCATTTAGATGCTGCTCAATATCTGGCAAGTGGACAAGGTTCTCAGATATATGGACATGGCCCCATCACTCAATCCTGAGACAAACTAATCAAAATGGAAAATGATTGAGGGAAATAGAAAAAAAACATAATCTTTGCAGACATACTTTGCTCAGACAGATTGGCACAGAAGAGCAAGCTGTGTTATCTATGAATTATCTATTAATTGTAACATATTTCTGTTTAAAACAGGAAAATAACTCAGAAATTGCTTGTGCAATAGAGTGCTGGCCAAATCTGACAGCAGCACCATTGACAGTGTTACAGTAGATTGTGGATAAACATCCATAGCAACATCATGGTGCAACACACCATAAAATAATTAAAAGACACAAAAGCTATGCCAATTCAGGCAGGACACTCTTGTCTGATTTCAAAGTGTTTCTAAGAGCTTGTATGCATTTTTATTTTGGTGGTGACTCTGCTCAAGAGATGGCACGATTTGACACTTAATATGACAAAACTAGAGGATAGAAGAAATATGCTTTGGAGTTATTATATGATTGTATTTATTCAGGTTAATTCAGGAGGAGGTTAGGGAGGTGGAGATAATTTTTTGGATTTATAGGCGATCACTGCTTGCTTGAGCGCAGCCACATAGTGGAATGAATGGATTCATCTATATTTAAAGGTGCAGCTGTTTAGGGGTGTGTAAAGCAGGGATGACAGCGATTGGACAGAAAATTTGGCTCTAGAACAGACTTCCACACCTGCCTGAACTATGCGCAGGCTTCATTCAATGAAAAAATCTGTTTGAAAGCATGTAATGAGATGAGCACTTTAACTTGGAAGTCATTTTCCAGACTGTTCCAGTCAGAGGGAGCAGAATATTTAAAAGCCTTCCTTTGCCATTTAGTTCTGACATTTTGAAGAGAATCCTTGGTGTTTGTGTCTGTGAGTGAACAAATGAGACCATCAGAAAAGGAATATTAACAATTAAATGTATTGTATGACCGTATTACAGCACATTTTGAAAGATGGGATCAACTCAACCCACCCTGATTTTACTCTATACAATTCTGGATCTACAGTATCAGTGTGTGATCGTTACAGTTTCATGCCACTTTTAGTATCTCATCAGCTTGTCTGGAACTGTGGTGACACTGTCCAGCGTCATTTGCCTGATGACCCAGATCCTGTAACTGTAGATGCCATATAGACATAATCCCTCTCTCTTTCTCTGCTTACTTTTCTTTCCACAACTTTACCCAGTGAGAACACATCAGAGTGTCAGTCGACAGCTCTCAAAACCCACTGCTATCAAATGCACCATCACTTTTTAAAATCTACATTCCCACTGCCAGCCGTTTTGAGGCTTCTCTTCAAAGTTACAACATCATACTCCAGCTATTCTTGGATGAAAGAGGACTAGAGCAGTTCATTAGAGGTTTTTAAACGAGGAAAGGAGAGAAGGAATATGTTCAGCTGATGTCAGCTCCCAGATGGAATCACTGCAATTCTGCCACAAAGTGATGTAAGTTTTTTTTACTACAGTTTGGACAATTTCATGATTTTACAGCCCTGGTAGTGTCTAACAGGAGACATTTTGACAGTGGCAGCTTGACAGTCATCAAACAGGGCTACTTGCAGGTCGGGCTGGATGGAGTTGGTGACACAATAGTGTTTGTGAGTAATGTAGTGTAAACAGAATGTCAGCCTGGTCTGGTCCTGCCTAGTCTGTGATGAGGTAATGGATATGTCTCTTGGTGAAATTTCTAATGAGTCGTGGATATCACTGTACCACAGTCAGCTTACTTAAGGCCAGATCCAGAAAACGTTTGTGTTGGTTAAGCGTGTGTTAAAGGTGCACTGAAACGATGCACAATTAGTGTGTAATGCACAAAGCACTCACAAAGAAGTCTCAAAGGCTGAAATTCATGCAAATAGCATAGTGGAGAAGAGAGCACTTAGGTTGCTGCAGTGCCATTTGCATGGATGGAAATTAAGGAATATTGATAAATTGATCACAAAATCCTCCTCTTTCTATGCAAATAAATATCAATGTTAATAACATCTAATTCAGAAAAGAGCAGCATAAATTGCAACCCCCATTCAATTTATGGTTATTGTGCAAACTTGCATCTCCCTCTCTGTTTCTGTCTCCTTCGCTTTCTGAAAAAACTTTGAGTTTGTGAGACATGAATGATGTTGAATTAATGTTTAATGACATTAATCATGATCTCATTGGTCAGATACTGAGGGTTCAAATTAATATGTGGGATATATTGGACATTTGTTTATTTAAGTCTAAACATGATGATCAGTTTGCTTATAAACATTTTTTTACACTTCAGTCTATTAATCAGGAGTCTAACAGTAGAATACACAACATTAATGAACATCATATCCTGATGATCAGGTGTTCATAAAGTAACCTGTTGTGCAGTGTCTAATGTTGCACACTATCACATAGAACAGGCATGTCCAAAGTCCGGCCCGGGGGCCAATTGCGGCCCGTGTTCAAATTTTCACTGGCTTGCAGCTTCTGTCATAAAATCAATAATATGTGGCCCACCAGCACTGTTGACCACAGTATAAAATACACGCGTACAAAAAAGCTATTTTACATTTCACCAGAAGATGGCAGTAGACCCGTGGTCGCATCTCACCGCTGTGACCCTGCGTGAAACCGGTGATAAAGGCTATTAATTACATTCGCTCCAAAGCCCTGTGCCACCGCCAGTTTAAACAGTTTCTACATGAAATCCAGGCAGAATACGGAGACATTGTGTATCACAACGACGTAAGATGGGTCTGCACTGCAGCGCTTCTATTCTCTTAGGGAGGAAATCGGAGAATTCTTGGCAAAAAAGGGACAACCGATGCCAGAACTATCTGATCCTGTTTGGCTGGCTGATTTGGGATTTTTAGTTGACATAATAACACGACATCTTAACGCGCTGAACACAAGCCTCGAACATTTGCTAAGAAAATGCTGAGCTTGTTTGGCTCGACATACTTGTGCGAGAAGACATTCTGAGTCATGAACATTAACAAGAGCCGCGTGAGGACGAGACGAGGTGACTCACCTGCGTGACGTCTTGCGCATCAAAACCACTGTTTTTGAGCCAGACCTGGTCTACACACTGCAGTCAAGATCTCAGTATCACCCTTCACATTAGTGCAGGCAAGATATTTGTTTAGTCCTCTGAGGTGAATAAATTCTAAAAATCTCAGTGAATAGATTTTTGTCGTGATGATCAAAACCGCAGTTTTGAATATGCGCTGACCACTGTTTTGAATTTAGAAGTGTACCGTGAGCATTAGTGAATAATATGCAATGTTTCAAATTAACCTGGATATGTTTAATCTTCCCAAAAGTGTTTTTTTTTTTCCAGAGAGACTTTTTCTTCATTTTATGTGATCTTCAAATATGAAAGGCAGAGTGATTTTGGTAAAAACATGAAAGTGAAAAAAATGTATGTAAAAAGTATGCCATTTGCAATAAAAATTTCATAAAATAGTTCATTTGTTTTTAATGTTAATGGTTCAAAGAATGTCAGGCTGAATGGTCGCCCCCCACACATTTTCACTTTACCAAATCTGGCCCTCTGCAAAAAGTTTGGACACCCCTGAGGTACAGTGTTTAAAATAATGAAGAAAAAACACTGATGGAGAAGGTGCGTCCAAATATTTGACTGGTGGTACTCTGTTATACTGTACTTCTCACTCTTTATTTATTACTAGTAGGATTGCATAGATCCTTGATGTTCCTTCAATCCTCGCATGCCGCTTCGATTAATTCCCCACTAAATAGTACAGTTCCTCATAACGCTTCATAACACCACTACGGAGCCCGCCAGAGGACATACGAGGTAAGACAAAAACCACGCAATCTCTTCAGAAGTCGCAAGTTTTCTACTTCCTTTACTATGGTACATTTCACAAAATGACCAGGAGAGGGCGCAAACTATTAAACTGAGCTGGAGCGCTGTAAAAAAAAAACAACGGAGGAAAGTGGTGCTTCTGAATTCTGGGAAATGCAGTTTACAGGAAGTATTGGCTCAAAAAACAACTTTCTGAATATATAAGATAATCACCTGAAGTGAACATATACCGTATACCTGAAGATAAAGATTGCGATGTAGTTTAACACATTTATATGTCGGATCACAGCGTTTTTTATTCATTTTCTTCTCGAACCTTCTGAGTGAATACCGGTTTACCCATAGTGCACCGCGCCGCTTCCTTTCTTCTCGGTTGTGTGGTGGTCCAAAATGTCGCTATTAGATGGTCCGTTAAACGTGCTCGGACAGAGAACATCTGGCGAGTCTGTCCGCACTCAAAATGGTGAGTTGTGTTGCTGTTTCACTCCATGTTTCGAGTAGCGTTAGCGGTTTGTTTGTTAGTTTTAAATGAGCACTGATAAGGTGATTCATTTTCTGCATGACACACACGTGTGGCTAATGCTAACGCGCGCTAACGTTAATACCAGCTAAGCCCCTGCTCTCGCTCATTTTGGCGACGCCATCAAATGCTGTCAAGTTTGTGGCTTAACACGGACCACTTTACACCTTAACATCTTACCGCTGGCTCTGTAGTCCCATTTTAGTACCTTCCACTTGCACTCTGTTGGGTGGACGGCTATGCTAATGGGACAGATTAAACACTGTCATGGTCTGAAGGTGTGGCTAGTCTTCTGTGCACCACACTTAACAAAATGACAGAATAGCACAATAATAGATCTACTGAAACACGTTGCGTGTGATATAGTAATTAATGACCGCTGCATATTTATGGCCAGAAATAAGTAAAGCGTCTTTTGCTTCGTGCCTTCTTTCAGTCATGGCTGCAGCATCAATCGCCAACATCGTCAAAAGCTCCCTTGGACCAGTTGGACTTGACAAGATGTTGGTGGACGACATTGGGGTGTGTGTCACTTCATCATACATGTCGGCATGCTCCTTAGTCGAGTGAAGCTTAACATTTGTGTGTTATGTTCGTTTTCGTAGGACGTGACTATCACCAACGACGGAGCAACCATCCTGAAGCTGCTGGAAGTGGAGCACCCAGCTGCTAAAGTCCTGTGTGAACTGGCTGACCTGCAGGACAAGGAGGTCGGAGATGGGACCACCTCGGTGGTAAGTGGCATCAAAAGCTGGTGTGAGATAGTCCATTAATGATGTTTGGAGGTTCTCATTGATCCAGGTCATAGTATCCAAAGCGTGTGGTTTTCTTCCAGTGACTGGTCTGGTTGTTTGGATTGAAGGCGGTTTGCTACCTATCCAGGTAACTTCTTCAGTTCTAACTGGTCTAATGTGGAAATCCAGAATTTATTCTCGGATGACTCAGGACCTCCTCCCTTTCATCCGGAGTGACGGATTCTCCTCACCCATTTACCATTCTGTTCTTAGAACTCTACCTAGCCAAAGTGAAGCCAATTTCCTGGGTCACTCACCCTCCTCCTGTCACCATCCTCAGGGTGAAATCCCTAATGACCTTCTGTGACCCTGCCTCTGTCAGGTACAGGAACCCCAATGATCCTGTAACAACCCTGGCTCAGATGAAACTAACTTCCTTGGCTGAAAGGGTGGAGTTCTGAGTCATTCGAGTATAAATTCTGGATTCCCATATTAGACCAGTTATAATTGAAGAAGCTTCCTCGATAGGTAGCGAAACATCTTCAGTCCAAACAACCAGTTCAGTCCCCAGAAGAAAATCGCATGCTTTGGGTCTGTTAATGATGTGCATTTTTGCTACTTCTGAACTTGGTCTGAACACCATGCTAAAATGATCGTGTGTTGTCTACAGGGCCAAATCAAGGAAAGGTAACATCTAAGTCAAAAATCAAAGTTGCAAATTGTCCTTCATAAGGTCAAACACAACTTTAAAATGAATAAATTAATTGTATTATGTACCTGGGTTTGAAACATTTTTTTTCAGTAAAGTTGTCTCTGGGTTACCAACAAGTCAGTGTTATCCAAGTTGATTTCGAATAAATACTCAAGTTCACAACATTTTGCTTTAAAATCAAGTGTAATTGAAAAGTGTAGTCATTAATCATATGATGCCCATTTTAATGACACTTTTTAATTAGGAACCACCTGCTGCGCAACTTTGCATATGGCATGAAAATTTGATGTCGTCTTGGGGTTTCCAGGATACCAGACACTTTTTTTTTTTTTTTTTTAACCAGTTTTCAATCCAAGTTTTTTTTGGGGGGGTCACTTATTGCATATTAAAATTCCTATTAATACCTATACAAATATGTAATTATATAAATATAAATTCATTTGTTCTGGAGATGCAAGTCTCTGAACATGAAGTTTTATCCAGGTCACCCATCTTTATTTGGCCCCACGGTGCTTTATTTTATTATGTATTTTGTGACGCATTTTACCTTATGAAAATGGAATCATGTGAGCAGTATTTAACAAATTTTTGGCCCTTGTTTTGGTAATTCAAAAAGAGTAAAAATGTTTGCAAGTGAATGTATTTCTCTCATCAATAGAGTGGTACCTCGGACAACAAACTCTTTTGACAGTGAAAAATTCGGATACCGAAGAGAAAAACTGCAAAAAAAATTACCTCTGGCAACGAATTGTAAACGGATAACGAATAGTCACTTTCGGGTCTCGGCGAAGCTAACAGCTGTTAGCCAAGCTAGCACAGGCTAACAGCCGTTAGCTTGTGTTATGGAGAGGCTACTGCTGCTTTGGATCAAAGAGAAGGAAATCGCTGGTGATACTGTACCGTTATTGAAGACAGCGGCGTGCCGCCTCCTGGCCCGCGGGCGATGGCACGCCGAGGTACCACTGTATTTTTCTATCTGTGCCTTTTTAACATTGAGTTGTTGAATAAACCTCCTGTCCGAGTACCATACATTTGACTCTTTACGCTTGCATGGCTATGCTTACAGGATAAAGAAACTCCTTCAATGTCTGAAGGGGCAAGCAGCGGCATTTCTGCTGACCCCTAATGAAATGATGGAATATTTTTAAATTGTACTGTGTTTTATTATATATTGAAATACAAATGTGTTATGTTGACAATTAAAGACAGCTTTTGCTTCTCTGGTAATTGTCATGGGGCATTCTTCTAGGTAATTCTTGCTGCAGAGTTGTTGAAAAGTGCAGATGAACTGGTCAAGCAGAAGATTCACCCCACATCAGTCATCAGTGGATATCGTCTGGCTTGCAAGTAAGAATGTGACTCTGCATTTTCCTTTCATTACAAATTAACGCTACATATTATTCAGTGCATCTAAAAATGGGAAATAGAGAGTCGAAGTCACAGACCTTCTGGTTTAACCCATGGGACATAACTTCAGAAAAAATGCTTTACAATCAGTGGTGAGCAATGGATAATTTTCTGATTGGCACTGGATTATGCCACGATTTTCACAAGTCTAAATTTGTACGTTGACCAATTGCCACACTATGGTAAAACTGTTGAGATGCAAGACTGTGAAAATACATAATTACAAATGTGACATAGTTGTAATTTAATCCCTCCACAGTCTGTTCAGAGCTACTGAAGAGTCTGCAGCTCAACATGAGCAGGCCTGGAATGATTTTCACCTCACTACTTTATTCTCAGAGATTGAAGTTAAATTTGTGGTGATAGCAGGCATTTGGTGTAGTGACGTACAGTACATCCCATGAAATAGGAAATGGAAGTCCATAGAGCACAGTCACACAAATTGTAAAATTCTCTTTTGAATTTATTTGGGATCAGAAAATTGCCACTCACTGACTGTAATGATTTTTTTTTTTTTTTTTTTTAAACAAAGTTAAGTCTCATAAACCGGGAGAGAGTTGGAAGGAAATGGGGTTGACAGTATCTCTAGATATGTGTTCGTTGGTTATATTTTCTTATAGCTGCCTTTGTCCTTCCAGGGAGGCAGTGCGCTACATTAATGAGAATCTCACAATCGGAACTGATGATTTGGGAAGGGAGTGTCTAATCAACGCAGCCAAGACCTCCATGTCCTCCAAAATTATTGGAGTGTATCCTTTATTCGATGACAGGGGCATTTCTTTAATGTGCAGCCCACAAGGCCACTGGATTTTTTTTTAGTTTATAGCACATCATAATTCATTGCCTGAAGCATTTTAAGTTCATTAGAACTTAAAATGCTTAAACTTAACATTGGTTCAATGTTAAATTCATTGGAAATTAGATTTGTGTACAGTTCTTGTGAGTGGTCTGCATTTTCTTCCTTGACTGCTGAACCCTCAGTGATGCAGACTTCTTTGCCAACATGGTGGTGGATGCTGCTATGGCTGTGAAGTTTACTGACAGTAAGGGTGTGGCTAAATATCCTATCAATTCTGTCAATGTTCTGAAAGCCCATGGTCGCAGCCAGAAGGAGAGTTTCCTGGTTAATGGATATGCCCTGAACTGCACAGTTGGCTCTCAAGGTGTGTACATTGCAGAGATACTGTATATGTATTGAAGAATGTTCTTTCATGCAGAATAATCACATCTGGTGAACTCCCATTTTAATTTGCTGCTGTGGCTCACCTGACATATGCAGTGATACGCGTGGGAAAAAGTACACAGGCTCAAAGGAATTCAACCACAGTTCCTTTGTAAATTGTGGCATCTCTTTTCTAGCCAGACATGATTCAGTGAACACACTGTCAAAATGCAGTACATCACTAATTGAAATTGCTGTTAAAATTTGCTCCATTTCTAAAACTTGTATTGTTTATCCAAAGGCATGGTGAAGCGTATTGTCAATGCCAAGATTGCTTGCCTGGACTTCAGCCTGCAAAAGACCAAAATGAAGATGGGAGTCCAAGTTATCATCAGCGACCCAGAGAAACTCGACCAGATCAGACAAAGGTTAGTTTTCCAGTTTCTCTTTGGCGCAATACCTAAATATGCAGTCTGCGATGTTGGGAATCTAGCTAGTAACCGATCATTTGTAGCAGTTCACTGTAAATGATGAGACGGGCAACCAGTCAGTCAACACAGCTTACAACCACATAGGTGCATGAGCTCATGCACTCACTTGTGGAGTTGAAAACAGTCTTAAGGCCCATTTATGCACTATGCCAAGTACGTAAACAGAGGGGTGTGTTCCCTCCGGTTTCAGTATACATTACGTACCAAGTTTGGTGCATTTTCGAGGAGCTTATGGATGCATATCTCAATGCAGAAAATGGAGCAGTACCACCGGAAGCCATGGGGGCAGTGTTGCACAGTGTAGCCCGTGTGGGAGAAGCAGAAGAAGAAAAGGAACAGAACCCACCATAAACATCGAAAGATTAACAGAAATGGCTTAACTTCCTAAGGAGAGGCTTTGCCATAGACTGCGTGTATTAGTGCCGTCCTGGATGTCATCTTGGAGCCAAAAACAGGATATGACCGTATTTGGACAAACGGCGGCAGTGCACCTAGGGTGTCGGGAAAGCTAACTAACCGCTAGCTTATGGATGCACTAAAACGTCACCAAGCAGTACTAGACAAAGTCATACTACAGTGTTGTTAGTGTACACACTTACACTTAGCTTCAGTTGTGGGTATCTCAAGGTAAACCTATGCCCATATTGAATTAACAGAAGATACAAAGGTCCGACTTGGTCCAACCTCACCGGCAAGACTAGTTGCCATAGTAACATGTAATCAGACCCCAGCACAGCAATGATTTGTCAGATTATTTGCTGTAATATCTTAATAACGGAGCAAAAAGTTAAAGATGGACAGTATCACTTATTAGAGGGTCCAAATAAAATGTGTGAGTGCATAGTGAGTCATGACGACACATTTTTCGCTTAGCATTTTCAGAGCGAAATCCAATGGAACTCCACACTAGAGGACAGGGCAGTCAGCACTGCCTGCTAGTGGATGTATTGCGTACAGCCACGCTGATGTGAAGTATGCATTGGAGAATAAATGCCAGCAACGTTTGACAACATTTGATATGCAACGCACTTAGCGTAGAGCATAAATGGGCCTTGAACGGTAGCTACTACAGAGCTAGCAGCTGTAACTTATCTAATAACTGGATGACTGAGGAGAGGCGGCCTGCATTTCAGATTCCTTCAACATCTGGTACAGGTAAAAAGGAACAGAGATACTAGCTTGACTACTGTGAGCCTATACGCCGTGTTGACTGGCACGTCACCTATTTAATCATTTGTATCAGTTCACTGCAAAAAATCGGCAACTGGCTGGTTTCCCAGCTTTGTAGACTGCACCTTTTTTAATGTTACCACATTTATGAAACCTCCCATTTAATTTTGCTGTGATACTTGATCTGTGGTTTACACAGTGATACGCGTGGGAGAAAACATAAGCAGTCTCAAGTCAAGGCCGCAGCACTTTTCTGAGCTGTTTGGTGACTATTGTAGGCTGAACAATGTTCATTAGGAATTTACTTATAAAGCAGAACATGTAGTTTACATTTACTCACTGCATGTTTGAGAGTTTTTGTTTCATATATACAATCTTCCCGTATCAGTTACTTCTTTGCTAATTATGATTGTCACTGGGGAAACTGTATATGATTTTTCTCTTCAGGGAATCAGACATTACCAAGGAGAGAATTCAGAAGATCCTGACAGCAGGTGCCAACGTCATCTTGACCACTGGTGGAATTGATGACATGTGTCTGAAGTACTTTACGGATGTAGGAGCCATGGCAGTGAGAAGGGTCCTCAAGAGGGACCTTAAACGCATCGCTAAGGCAACAGGAGGTAAAAGGGAGGCAGTTGAAAATCCCTGTACTTTTACTGTTTTCATAAAACCAAAATACTAACATATTTGGGTTTGTGTAGTGTTAAGATTATGACCTCAGTTGTTTCTGTTTCAGCCAGCGTCTGCCCTTCTCTGACCAACTTGGAGGGAGAAGAGTCATTTGAGGCCACTATGCTTGGCCAGGCTGAGGAGGTTGTGCAGGAACGCATCTGTGACGACGAGCTCATCCTGGTCAAGAAGTGAGACTTAAACTCTATATAGCATATTTACTAATGCCAAAAAATTGTAATAAGGTGAACAGTTGTTGAGTATAGTACTTGTTGAATTGTACCCATCAGGTTTTCTCACAGATATTAACTGTACTTTTCATTTTGTATTATTAGTACCAAAGCACAAACATCTGCTTCCATCATTTTGCGAGGGGCCAATGACTTCATGTGTGATGAGATGGAGCGTTCGCTGCACGACGCACTGTGTGTCGTTAAGAGGGTGCTGGAGTCAAAGTCGGTGGTACCAGGGGGAGGAGCTGTGGAGGCAGCTCTGTCCATCTACCTGGAGAACTACGCTACCAGCATGGTGAGTCGCATCCTACAAGCGATGCTGCAGTTCAAGAGTTAAATCTCAAGACAATGACTTGACAACTCATGTTTCTTCAGGGTTCCAGGGAGCAGCTGGCTATCGCTGAGTTTGCCCGTTCACTTCTCGTCATCCCTAAGACCCTGGCTGTGAATGCAGCACAGGACTCAACTGATCTAGTGGCAAAGCTTCGCGCCTTCCACAATGAGGCACAAGTCAATCCTGAGCGCAAGAATCTAAAGTGGTAAGTCTTGCTTCATGGCATCAGTCATGATATTGTCATTTATAGAGATGTTTTAGTCTTGTTCTAGTAGACTTTACAAAATATTTTATTCTCACTTGTCCAGAGTAAGAGTTTGTTTTGTAAATCAGATCTATTTGAGACAGATCTGCTCAAATGACACTTCTACATCTGGTCATCTGCATTTTAGACCTTACCGTTTCTTTGACGGGTCTTAAAACTGCTTGGATTTGTTGATTTGTTGCATGAATTGTCAAGAAACTGGCTTGGCTTGGGGTAGGAGTACCCAACATGACCAGTCAAATTGCAAGGGTAGTGCAAGTTGGTCAGGTGCCACTAAAAATGTTTTAGTCAGCAAGAAAATCGGTGAGGGGAAAAAAAAACAATGCAGGACAGAAATACAGACCATGAATGCAATATGCAACACTGAGTGCTAGCAGCATTAAACCATTAAATCAGAGTGCAGCATGGCCGCTGTGGATGCATCTAGTTCTGGACTTCTTAAACTCCGGACCAAGGTCCAAATCTAAACCCAATCCACCAGTCACTATAGATCGGTGGTGTGGTCCAGGTGTGTGTTCTGTCCAGGTGTCTTCACTGGTATTATGCTGACTTGTGGAATTGCAGTAGTGATGCCTTGTACTGACTAAATGACACAGGTCTTCATGTGAGACTGATACTGTAGTTAAGTTATATGAGAACTTATCTTTACGAAGGTTTTTTTTTTTTTTTTATGGTTGGGGGGGAATTGTCTTCTGTCTGACCATTTTCATTCAGGCATCTCAGCATCCTAATGGAAATGTTGAAAGTCAGACCCTTCATTTTCAGTGTTTCTGGATAATTCTTAATCAGTTTGTGCATACTCTGTGTATGTGTGTGCATATAAAGTTTTGGCACCTGGTTATAGTATACTGTATTTGGAGGAACATGGGAAATTAGGAAAAACTAAGTTTCTGGTGAAAGTCCCCTTCCATTACCTACTAGTCTTCATTTATATTTGGTAGCATGGTGCTCTTAAAAGTCTTTATTTATATAACCCATGTATCAGAATGTCAAAATATTGTCAGTATGCTAAAAACCTATAAAAACAAGATCAGTTTCAGACAGAATTTTAGCTTTGAGAAATTGATTACCTCTGTTCTACAGGATCGGGTTGGATCTGGTGAACGGCAAACCAAGAGACAACCGTCAGGCCGGCGTATACGAACCCACCATGGTCAAAACAAAGAGCCTCAAGTTCGCCACTGAGGCTGCCATCACCATTCTTCGCATTGATGACCTCATCAAACTGTTCCCAGAACCAAAAGAAGGCGGGCATTCATACAGGGATGCTGTTGACTCCGGATCTCTGGAAGGTTAAAGGCTGTTGTACGTCCTCTTTGGCTCAATTTCTGTATTTATACATGCAGAGCTCTTCATAACTGATGCTCTAGTGTAGGCTGTGCACTTTGCCTGTTTACTGTTCTCCCACTCCTTCATCCTGGGAGTTGTTGCTTCCAGTGGAACTGTGTTTTTTTTTTTTTTTGGACACTTAATAAACCTCCAATGGCTGTATATGACTGTTGATTTGGTAATTCAATAGGGCTTGTTGTGGTTTTCTTGACATTAACAAAAAGCACCATTATGCAAAGATTGTACAATTTTCTTTATTGATATTAAGATAATAGGAAACATCTTCAACGTGTGTGTGTGTATATATACACATACAGGAAGCACTAGGTTAGAGAAGGCTGGCGTAGTTAACCCAATGGCACTTAAATTCATGAATTGCACATTTGGACAGAAAAGGAATGTTTATCAGCATCACATTTTCTGATGGGGCCTCGTGGTTAGTAATTAAATAGTTGTCAAATGAACTACAGCACTCGTTAACATTTATGCAAACAAAGAAAGCAGGTTTCCCAAAGCCTGTCAATAGCACACTAGCGGTTTTAGCGTCAGTACCTATGCTCACTGAAGCGAAGTCTGACTGGACTGTTTCTTCACTTTCACACACTTTTTAGAGGAGGTGTTAGTTATTGGTATGGACTAACTGTACATAATGTACAGTACTGTGAAAAAGCCTTAGGCTGACTTACCTTAATCTCTAATAACCACACATGCACAAAACTTAATAGCCATTGTGCTAAAATTGTTCTGGGAGCAGTTCTTGTAAATCGCCAACTTTAGCTTGTTTTGCAGGAGCGTACATTAAAAAAAAAATGTGCACAGTATAAACAAATCTAAACCAAGTGGCTTCAACAGGTAAAACTCCATATTTAGTGAGGTCCAGTCCTGTGGTAAAAAGTAGAACAAACAAGAACCATGTGACGTGCAGCTGAATGAAACCTGCTTTAACTTACCTAGATCTCATTGTCTTGATTCAAACAGTTCAAAACACAAGTTCCTGGGTGACACTTAATGCTTGACACATCATTGTGGCAAAGCTGAAATATTTCTGTATTTCCTGTTGATTCTGGTTCTACTGTGCATGTGTCTGGTCATTATAGTCTACTAAAACCACAAACCTAAAGTGGCCTAAAACCTTTGCACAGACAGTACATTTGGTATATTAACTCGAGAGTTCCTAAAACATTAAAGCTATGTAGTACACAGGAAATCCTGAGAAAAGCTGGATTCAATTTCACAGTGAGTATGGCTAGGCATTGCTATTAATAGCAACAATCACAATATAGACAATCATCTCTACATCAAGTACAGTGACTGAAAGAATCAGTAAACATTTTAAAATCCTATAGCTCTGTAAACAAGTTTTTTCAGTATCCCTTAAGCCAGGAGTCTGCAACCTGAGGCTCCAGGGCCATGTGTGGCTCTTTAGCCCCTCCCCAGTGGCTTTGACCAGAGATAGAACACACTAATAAATCAAAATAAGCACTAAATGGAAAAAACAAAACATGACCTACATCCACCCATTTTCTACCCCTTAATCCTCGTTACCTACATAATGAACAAAAGCGAAGACAAAACTGATGCAAATCTACAAAATGAAGAAAATCAACAAGAAAACAATATTAAATGATTAAAATAAGAATTATGAGCAAATTGATGGGAACAGAAATACATCCTGTAAGAATTAAGTCAACCCTGAGCAAAATAATCAGGAAAATGAACACAAAATTCCCCAAAATTATTAAAATAACTAAACTGAATGAAAATTAATATGAGTAAATATTCAGCAAAATAATCGATTAAATGAACAAAATAGCCAAGTAAATGAATATAAACAAGAAAATGAACATAAATAAATGAAAATAATTCACAAAATAATCCAGGAAATGAGACAAAATTCACAGAAATGAATACAATTATTTAAAAAAAAAACCAACCAAATAACATGTAAAATGAACAAAGATGAGAAATTAACAGAAAAATCAAATAAGAAGCAAATTGGTGTAAGCATGTTTCCATCTAAAACGTGTGTCTTGCCATCGATGCAATACTACGTACAGTATTTGTGGCTCTAGACACTCATGTCCAAACTGGCTCTTTAGATTGTAAAGGTTGCCAACCCCTGCCTTAAGCCTTATGAAAAGACTAATTTGTGAAGCTGTATTAAAATGCCGTTTCAGACCCGCTCCACACATAAGGCGATGCCCATTCCTCCTCCGATACAAAGGGACGCCACGCCTTTATGTCCTCCGGTCCTGTGAAGGGCATGCAGGAGGGTCACCAGCACTCTGCAGCCAGACATGCCGATGGGATGCCCCAATGAGATAGCCCCGCCACTCACATTCACCTGAGAAGAGGTTTGAGGATTGTTTAGGTAAAACTGCACACTGCTTTTTGCCGTCGTGGCTCTACAGTGGGACTCACCTTGTCTACATTCAGGCCGAGTTCTCTGACCACAGCGAGGGACTGAGCTGCAAATGCCTCATTGATCTCAAATAGGTCGACGTGGTCCAGCTGCCAGCGTGCTTTCTCAACCTAAATGCATGGAAAAGAGGAAATGGTCAGGATTCCCACTCGTCTTAAAATATTTTCCACGACTGACCCAGGACATTTTCAGCCGCAAAAGAGACAGACAAGATATTACACCACATGCTAATGCATCCTCCTCTTGTTGCATGCTCACACTCACTGCAACACTGCAGCTTAAAAGGCACTAGTTCCGTCTCTAGGTGCTTATTTGGGAAAAAAAATTAAGCATGGCTCTGAAAAAGTCACTAAAAGTGATCAGAAGAATCAAGTTTTAAAAATTAACAAAATAACATCAAAATTAAAAAAGAAAAAAAAAAAAAAATCAAGAAAATGAGAAAAATTATCAAAATAAATCAAGTTTTTAAAAAAGAACAACCTAAACCAAAAAAACCCAAATAATGAACCCAAGTAAAATGAACAAGGATGAGGAGAAATGAATAAAGTAATAAAATGAACAAAGAAGAATCCAATAAGAAACAAATTGGTGTAAGCATGTTTCCATCTAAAACGTATGTCGTGCCATCGATGTAATACTATTTGTGGCTCTAGACACTCATGTCCAAACTGGCTCTTTAGACTGTAAAAGTTGCCAACCCCTGCCTTAAGCCTTATGAAAAGACTAATCTGTGAAGCCATATTAAAATGCCGTCTCAGACCCGTTCCATGCATAAGGCGATGCGCATCCATAAACAAGTTTTTTAAAAAACAACAAAATAACACCAAAATTAAAAAAGAGAAAAATTATTAAAATAAGTTTAGAAAAATGAACAACATGACATAAAAATTTAACCAAAAAAAAAAAAATCA
>JAQQAE010004505.1:6792-18686 GCA_029823295.1 Pseudamia nigra | reverse complement strand
AGTACTGATTCTACTCCCTGGCGTTTCCACACGACACAGCTTCTCTTTACAAATATATGACAAAGGATCAATTTGACCCAAAAACCAGACGAGGGTTAAGTACCTCTGATTTTTTTGTTTTCCCCCAGATGTTTCTCCTTTTTAGATGTTTTTATGCATTCAGGCATGATTTATTTAAGTTTTTTTTATTGCAGTCTTTTTATTAGCAGTGCTAATGGTTACATTTGGGTTAAACAGATTTATAAAATGTGTATTTTGCTGTTTAAATTCAGTGTGTCTGATGTCATGAACATTTTTATGTGTAAAAATGTTAATAACAAACCTGTTTTGTTGCGTTCAATGTTTTATCTACAGTAAGTCTGACAGTTGTTTTCAGCCAGGGTGATGCAGCCCAGCCATATTTTTTTAACATGTTTGTTCAAAACTTTCCATCAGCATAACTCAGCATGTTATTAAACATGTAGAAAAACTTTCGTTCAATTTTTTTTTTTTTCGGGAACCACAAATTTAGTCACAATTAAGTCTTGATAATATGAGGTGATGCCGCGCAACCAGACACATTTTATGCCAACTTTCCTTTAATCTTTTTTTTTTTTAGTCATTTTCAGTTATTGCACTTTAAAATATATTTATGACCTACTCAAATATGTAACAAACACAAATGTAAGGTAATTAGTTACTGAATTATGGGTGTCTGCACATGAAACCGTCTTGATTCTGCCCTGAAGTGGGCGGGTTTATGTTTATAATTGTTATGATTGACAGGTGTCTCCACCCATCGTCAAGCCTTTCAGATACATCCAGTTCGTTTTTTAGTGTAGACCAACTGTACCGGCCCACCCACCCACTCCTCCTCTACAAGCTGAAAGGCTTTGGTCTGCATTTAATAAAGTTGTTCTACCCTGCAGGTGCTGCTGGAGTTTATATTTTTTAATCTACTCGTGATTCTTCTTTGCTCTGTGCAGCTTGAAAGTGGCTGAAGCTGTGCCAGAGGCTTCCACTTTATGGGAACTCAAACTAAAACCTTAAGACATTCAACATCCCCAGTTGGGATGCTGTGTGAAATGTATAGAAAAACAGAATGAACCCATATTTTATTCCCAATAGAACATAAACAATGTATCAGCTTCAGCCCAGAGAAGACGGCGGCGTTGCTGGATTGTGTTCACATATGCCTTCTTTGCATAATACAACTTTAACTTGCATTTGATTTGCAGGTAATGGGCAATAACCGGGGCTGTTTAGTGAGGCTGATGCAGAAGTATCTTTAAGTTGTAATGCTGCCACTTGGGAAC
Organism: Pseudamia nigra; assembly: GCA_029823295.1. Lineage (NCBI taxonomy): Eukaryota > Metazoa > Chordata > Actinopteri > Kurtiformes > Apogonidae > Pseudamia > Pseudamia nigra. Next base: position 17,391 of record JAQQAE010004505.1, on the reverse strand, counting down.
TGTTCATCAGTCAAACAGTCAACTGTTTGACTCCAAAATGGCAGCCAGGAAGTGACTTGATTGAAGTCAACCTGATTGACCTCAAAATTTCCCTTCAGAAACTAATGGTGACGTCATGGTCACTTTGTCCAGTTATATATATATACAGACTATGATTAATATATATAGTCTATGTATATATTAACAACAAATATACAAATATATACAGACTATGATTAATACTGTATAGACAGACTATGTTTACACCAGTTACTTTTCCAGCCTTTTGTTGCCCCTGCACCAACTTTTTTGAGAAGTGTTGCTGCCATTCAAATTCAAAAGGAGCTTGAACTGGTTGTAGTTTATAATGTTTTATATTTTACAGTTGTGTATAAAGTGAAGGAGTGTGATGTATATGCTGTTATCTTGGAAAGTGTAAAATGGAAATATCTGTGCACTAATATCCACTCCCAGTCAAAAGTTTGGACACACCTCCCCTTTTCATTAATTTTAACATTGTACATTAATTCTGAAGACATCCAAACTGTAAAAGAACAGTTTATGCAGTAACCATAAATACAGTATGTTAAAAACCAGCATCAAGGATGAAACTGGGTCTCATGAAGAATAGAAGCTCAAGAGCTACCTCAGCTGCAGAGAACAAATGTATTAGAATGACCGGACCTAGTGGCTGCGTTCTTCATGGGATCCAGTGTCATCGTAGCATTTGATGGTCTCTGAATGTGTTTGTATTTTTCTCTTTCTTTGTGTCAACTCAGCCGGCAGCAGACGAGCGGCGAGGGCCTCGTCCGCATTCCATGGTCCGATCGTTCACCATGCCGTCGTCCCAGCGGCCGCTGTCCGTGGCGTCCGTCACCTCCATCTCCTCGGACAACTCCCCGTCCAGACCCGGATCCGACGGGTACCTACTGCTTCGCTGTAAAATTCCTCCTCTCTGAATGAGCAGTCAAAAGAGGATTATTGTCTGGCGATAATCTCCGTTTTATTCAGATAAGGCAATCAATGGGATTCATGTTTAAGACTTTACAAAGATTACATTTTGATTTTAATTCTAAGAGGATTTCAGAGGATGTGCTTCAAAATGTTAACAACACATTGTTATTATCCCTCAGAGACCCTCTGGGGTATTTTATGCAATCTTCATGGCTGTGTTTCTGCAAATGGCAGATTTTTTTTCCCCTTTTTTTCATGTAAATGAATCCAAATAGCATATCTTTGAATTTAATTACTTATGTAAAATGCGATGATGTATAAAAATGAAAACAAAAACCTGAACAAAATACATAAAGTTAACAAAAGTAAACCGAAAAAGGGATAAAAGTGAATGAAGGGTGAACTAAGTGATCAAAAAGTAAGCAAAATCTGTGTAAAATAATCAAAAATATGAACAAATGACTTGTGTGAGAATCGAGATTGTAGTCATTTTGTTCATTTTGATTTAAAGTTGTGAAAGCCAGCTCGACAAAATGAATTCAAATTACCAATAAATAACAAATACCAAAAATGGAAAAAAGTGAACAAAATAATCAAAAAATAAGCAAAATCTGTGTAAAATAATCAAGAATATGAACAAATGACTTGTGTGAGAATCGAGATTGAAGTTATTTTGTTAATTTTGATTTTAAGTTGTGAAAGACAGCTGAAAAAAATAATTACGAAAACAATCAACAAAATTATAATCTATATAAAATGAAAGCAAAAATAGACAGAATAATCAAGAATATGAACAAATGACTTGTGTGAAAATTGATTTAAAGTTGGACAAAATTAATTCAAATTACCAAAAAATAACAGAAATATTCCAAAAATGGACAAAAGTGAACAAGGGATTAAGAAAGCAATCAACAAGATGAACAAAACAATCAAATATTGCATAAAATTAGCAAAAATTAACAGGATAATCAAGAAGATGAGTAAAATAGACGCGTAAGAATGAATAAATCTTACACAGACCCTGCAGATGAGGAAGACCACCCTTCGTTCAACTCCCTCACCAAACACAGTGGGGGAGGGGAGGACATGAGCTCCCTGAAGTGGGAGAATTCAGCATGCCATGAACTCAGACTACGGCGTTTATGGAAATCGTTTATTCATGTCCTCTAGGTTTGCTCTGGAGCCTCTCCTCCCGAAGAAGCTGCATACCAAGTCTCAGGACAAGCTGGACCGGGACGAGCCGGAGAGAGAACGCAAAGAGAAAAAGAAGGAGAAGCGGAACAGCAAGCACCAGGAGACGTTTGACAAAGAGATGAAGACCACAGAGATCTCTCTGCAGCCCGCTGAAGCTGTCATCCTGTCGGAGACGGTACTGAAAGAGTGTCCTCTACAAGGATTTAATTCTCCACTCGCCCCAGTCTATTTTCCGCCGTTCTCTTTTCTAACCCTCCGCTTTGCTTTGCTTTTCCATTTCTCTTCCTCTCACCCCTGTAATTTATTTTTTACCATGCTGGGCTTTTTTTTCATCTTCTCGAGACTACACGGCTCGTCTTTGTACTGTCTTTTCACTCTTTGCCTCAATAGCAGCAGGGCCCGAGACGGAGATTTTAGGTAGTACATCAACATGTCAGTAGATGAGAAAAACCGCACCACAGATTGAAAAATAAAGATGCAAATGAAAACACCTCTGAATCCCAAACACATGTGCATACGTCAGGTTTTCCTTTTTGCGTTTTTGTTTATGCGTCCACAGTGGATTGCCAAGGCCAAATAAACTGAAGAGAACAGGTTAAAATGCTCCTAAAGATCTGCACTAAACTACAAAAACAATGGTGGAAAAAGTATTGTCAGTATTTTGCTACTTATATGCCGGTACTTTCCGCCTGGAAAGTGTTTTCCCCATCGATGACAAAAGAACTGTTGACAGGACACAGACAGCTGCAAAAGAGGTCGGAAGTGACTCTTTATACAATATAATCACTTTTTATAACATGGAGTTTTGCGACATTTAAATCAGTACAACACTAAAAAGAATAGGTTTTTAAATCCATATCTGTGGTGTTCAGTCACCTGTGCAGTGGGCCGCATAACTCAGAAATAACACCAGAATCAATCTTTTTTTGTTGTTGTTTGCTTCTTCACCACTGAGCTGCTTTCCACAAGGAATGAACGGACGCCGTCCCGCAGCTCAGGTGTCACCCATTGGTTTCTGATTGGCCGTTTTGAGCCCATTCAGGTTGTCACTTCCCTAATGACATTTTGGCACCAAAAACAGGATGTAACCATCCTGTAACTACAGAATGGTAGAATGTCGGGGGTCTTACAGCTAAGCTAATGCTAACCACAACTTGTTGACGTCACCAAGCATTGCTGAACAATGTCATATCACAGTGTTGTTAGTGTAAGCACTGAACCACAAGTACAGTCAGGGTCCATCAGGAAAATGATGTTCTAATCAATAGATGGAAGCTATGTAGGTGCAAATCATGTGATTGTCAGATTATTTTTTTTAATGCAATTCAATTTTATTTGTATAGCGCCAATCATAATAGATTATCTCTAGGCGCTTCACAATTCAAGGCAGAGACCTTGAGTAAACCCAACAGAACCACCAAGAGCAGGACGAGGATGACGGGGGAGAAAAATCTTCCTTTAATGGAAGAGAAAAACCTCCAGTAGAACCAGCAGCTCAGGGTGGGCGGCCATCTGCCTCGACCGGTCGGGGTTAGTGGACAGAGGAGAGACAAAAGAAAAGAGTAGCAATAGAACAACAAACAACACAGATACTGGACCATGCCCGCAGGCACTGGACCGGTCCATAACCAGCAATTTATTGTAATATATATTAATAATGGAGCATAAAGTTAAAGATGGACCATCACATTACTTATTAGTGAGTCCAAATAAAACCTTGATGACACATGAGTTAGTATTTTCAGAGAAGCATCCAGTGTAGCCCAGTAAGCACAGTGAATTTAACTTTGGCCCAAGGAGGGTTCTCAAACTGGTGCCCTGTACACTGCACGTTTTCCAACCAACTAGTCATTAAAGTAGGTGATTTCACAGATCAGCAATCAGGTAAAATCTGCTGGTTGGAAAGAAAACATGCAAGGTCTCGGGTCGCCATGGCACGAATTTGAGACCCCTGCACAAAGGTTTTGTTTGATTCCTTAATTTTTGCTCATTTTCTTCACTATTTTATTCTTTTCTTTCTCTCATTTTATTTATGTTCATTACAACAGTTTTATTAATTTCCTTGATTTCTTTGTTCAGTTCTGTGATTATTTGTCTGTTTTGATTATTTTGTTCATTTTAGTACAGTGGAACCCCAGGTTACAAGTGTAATTCGTCCCAGGATCGAGCTTGTAAAGCAGAAAACTCATGACCCAGACAAGTTTTCCCATAAGGATACATGTAAAACCAATTAATCAGTTCCAAGACCCAAGAAAACTCCCATACATACATACCCTTACGTGCACGTAAGGTATCTGGAAAAGAATGTTTATTTATCATTATTATTGAAAAGGAAATTATGTTAATTATCTGAAAAGAAATGCATGAAATTAGTTCTAAAAATTATTTCCAAGGCGTGTGGTTTTCCTTCTGTCGACTGGACTGTAAATTTGGTTTGAAGATGTTTCGCTACCTATCCAGGAAGCTTCTCCAGTTCTAAAAATTATTTATAATGATACGTTACCTTGGAGACAGACGGCTGCAGACGAAGGAGGCTTGATGGAGGAGGAGGAGGAGGAGGAGGAGGAGGGAGAGACTTGATGAACACATACTAAACATAAAGAGCAAACTTAATCTAAGAAAGAACTTAACACTAACTTAACACTATTTTTTTGTTTTTCTCTTTATGATTTCTCTTTATGAAAAATCTTTTCTGTTTCAATTTATTTTTGTCTTTTCTGATTTTTAATTGACTGGTTTTGGCCTGTTTCGCCACACTTTCATCATCAGCATCAGCACACATGTGCTCTCTATCGGACGACTCGCAAACAATTTTACTCACAACCCATTTTTTTACATTCGAGCCGGTCCAACAATTTGCTCAATTTCCCCCTCGTAACCTGAGAAATTTGTAAGCCAATGCACTCATAACCCGGGGTTCCACTGTATTGTCAAAACCAGCATGGGATTCAGTGAGCAGCCCACCTGAACACTTTTTTTTCCACAGTCTTTTTAGGTTGCAGTAGTAAAGCAGCTTAAAATAAAATACTCTTGTCAGTAATTAGGCTGTTAACTGTTGTAATTTGTTACTTCATCAGTGGACAAAGCCTCTACTTGTAAGTAGAGCCACATGGGTTACATGATGTTCGCGGGAGGATTTAGTTTCCCTGATTTGTGCTTCAACAAAGAATATGAAAATAGCTGTGTCACCCTCAGAACAAATTTCAGTTCTGTTTTTTAAAGACCTAAAAAAATAATAATAATAACACCTCTGAATGAAATGTGCTGTTATTTTCAGTGTGTCCCTAGTGGCAGGCTGTTCGAGTTGGGCCAATTATGAAGTTGCTTGTTGATGTAGCCTACAGTGAGGAATAACCCTGAGGACATATCTTTTCATATTCAAATTCCAGCTGTAATAAAGCGGAGAGAATGCAGTCTTGCATGCAAACAATTACTTGTAACCACAAATACGACATTGCAACTCTATGAGCACATTTAGCCAAATGGTTCTTCCTTTAGGAATACAAATAACCTCCTAAATATGTGTGGATGTCTACGCAGTAACCTCAAAGGAGACACAACACAACAAGTGATCTTTTGTTAAATTTCATCGTCGATAAAACAGGTTTGCCTTATCGACTGTTCCCCAGGCCGTTTTATTGACTCAGTGTAATTGTAGTCATTTTGCTCTGATTGACTGAAAATGCCCAAACTGTCCATAACATGTATTTTTGATGCAATCACACAGATCAGCCCGTTGAGGCCTCAGAGGCCACGGAGTCAAGTTCTCAACCAGCTGGGCGGAGACCGTCGGCTCTCGGTGTCCCCCGGACCTACGTCTGCCTCCTCCAACTCCTCCGCCTCACCGGGACCCCCGCCCATCACCCCCAGGAGCAAAGCCACCTTTAGTCTGCAAGCTGTGTCCAGTAAGAACAAACTGTGCCTGTCTGAGATTGGATGGTGTTTGTGCTCCTGTTCTGGCCCTCTGTGCTGTAGCTCTTACATCAGTGTTGCCACATGCTGGAATCCCATGTAATGATGCTGTTTGATTTAAAGGCACAATTTATGTGTCAGCGCACCAGGCTGGGCTCCAAAATGGCCTGTGCCTTTGCATCATAGTTTTATAACTTTGCACTGGGATGTGTACGAGCTGCTGTTTCCAGGTTAGAAGAAGTAATAATTATACACTGCAAAAAGTCAAAATCTTACCAAATGTACGGTGCTGTACAATGATTTCAGGCACCATGGGTTTGTTGTCTTGCCTTGTCTTGTTAGTTTGATTACAGTCAACACAAGGCATCCAAGTAAAAACTAGAAAAGAGTCAGAGAGTGCAGACCTCCACCAAGGCAGCTCAGTTTCTCTTCATGTTAGATTACAACAATGAAAACAAATGATAAATTCAATTCAGTTTTATTTGTATAGTGCCAGTCATAATCGCGGATTATCTCTAGGCGCTTCACGATTCAAGGCAGAGACCTCACAACTATACAGAGGGTAAACCCAGCAGAACCCCTGAGAGCAAGACAAGGACGACAGGGCGGAGGAAAACTTCCTTTATCGGAAGAGAAAAACCTCCAGCAGAACCAGCGGCTCAGGGTAGGCGGCCATCTGCCTCGACCGGTTGGGGTTAGTGGACAGAGGAGAGACAAAAGAAAAGAGTAGGCACAGAATAACAAACAACAGATACTGGACGACATCCGCAGTCACGGGACCGGTCCACAACCAGCAAGCACTCAAGAGACCTAGAGACGTAGAACAGAGGGAGAAAGCACAGAACTACAGAAAAGACACAAGTTAGTATCACGTTAAAGATGACATGTGAATGAATAAAAGCAGCGCTGGAACGCAATGTGGTGCCATACCATCGTGTGTTCCAACACTGCTTCTATGAGCATTATTTGAACAGTACTGCACTGCAGGAAGCATTGTGTTGCTATAAAATTGGGGAGAAAAAGGAACAAAAACAATGGAAGAGAGACACCATCATAACACTTAGAATTGTAGGTCTTTCCAGCATAAATTGCACAGAAATTCAAGGTGTGAGTGAGTACAGTTTCCTTCATCAGAAACTGGGGGAAGTGCTGACAGGAGGACGTGTGACAGACCCAAAGCCACCATTTTGCGCTTGCAATTCTGAAATGTATGTTAAATTTCAGTTTTGGGTAACCTTAACTTTTTTAACTTCTGGAAGTTCAGCACTTACCTTCGTACCATTTCAAGATATTTATTGAACTTGAACTACTTGAAATTCAACAAAAAAAGGGAAAATTTGGATGCTCTAAAACTATTGACCAGTAGTGTACTTATGTCAATAACCATAGCCATATCGGTGATCACCATTGCTTTCCCATAGGGGGCGCTACAGTTTGTTTTCAAGAAGACCTACTGCTTGAAACAAGAAAAATCTCTCAAAACTCTACTATTCGGTGGCCGTCTTTTTGATGGACACAGTTGAGGTTAAAGTTATTAATGTGTTTCTTTTTTCGTGCTTCTCACTCCTGGACAGTTGGAAACACTTTGTCCATTCTCCTCCTGCTTTGTGTCCATCTACAATCCTTCATCTCACATCGAAACTCATTTGTTTCTGACATGATGATTTTACAAGTGATGCCTCAAATCCTTTCTGAACCAAATGTTGGGCAAATATTCAGTTTTTACTTCAGTTCACACACAGACCATTACTCAGTCAAAAAGTGGTGGTTTACGCCTGAATAAAACGTTCAGTTCCTCTGGGGCAGGGGTCGGCAGCCTTCACAATCTAAAGAGTCCTTTTGGAAGAGAAAGAAAAAAATAAGTGGCTAGATCGGCAAAAAAATATTTGGACACTTTACGTACCACACGAAATATGAATCATTCTTTTAGCTGACAGCATGTTTGTTTATTATTTTATTTATTTTATCCATTTTTGAGTTAATTTGTTCACCTTGTTGATTATTTTGCTTGATTTTGTTTTTCCTATACTTTGTTCATTTTGCTGATTATTTGGTTCAATTTTTGGGGAGGTTTTAAAAATTTTTATTCATTTTGTGAATTACAGTTTACTTCCTTGATTATGTTGGTCTTTTCTCATTTTTGTTAATTTTCTTCGTTTTTGTTCATTTTTGATCAGTTTATGTATTGTTTATTTTCTTCGTTATTTGCATTAGTTTTGTCTTAATTTTTTCCATGATGTGCATTTTTGTTCTTTTAGTTGATTTAGTGCTTATTTTGCTCATTTTGATTTATTATAATATGTTACTTCCATCATGGGCAGAGCTGCAGGAGCTACTGGAGAGGCGCTTAAGAGCCACGTGTGGCCCTGGAGCCGTATGTTGCAGACCCCTGTACTGGGGGTTAAAAACACTGACCCTACATGTAGTTATTTTAGTTTCAAATAAAAATAACTTGCTTTGAAATGCTCTCTTATAAGCTACTGTGATTATTCAGCAATTGGGAAATATCTCTGACCTCGACTGTAGCTTGAGATCATGGGTGATAGAAAAAACCCCTAATTTAGTGCATCATTTAGAACATCACTGGTTTTCACAGCATTAAATCACAATAGGGTAAACAAACCGAGTCTCATGCATCTTATTAACTTTTACTTTTAAGGAGGAAAAGACATAAAATGTTCTGCTATGTGGATTCATTTTTCTTTTTGCAGTTTGTAACAATTTTTCTGGCTCTTGAGCCGATTTGAGTTGGGAACCACCTCTGGAGAGAAATACTATCTTCCCACAGAATTCTCCTGAAGGATGAGTTAATTATGGGAGTGGAATAGGTCTACATCAGAGGCTGTGTGGTGTGTTCAGTGTCATGTGTCTTCTGTGATCTCCCTGTCACTTCCTCGGGCACCTTCGACTGCGCGAAACCCCCTCACATGCGATCTCAGGCATCCTATAATGAAAGCTCCACGTCCACCTTGTCATAATGAGACCTACTTTGTGTCACCCTGGGGGGACAGCAGGCCGTTGTGCCACCTCCCATGAGGCTTGGGGGATAATTGGGAAGCTTAAACAGTCCAGTGAGAATAAGATGCACCAAAGCCCTAAACCCAGATTTAGCAGCTCTGCACATGCTATTGTGTGATTGCACTGGGAGAGGGAAGCTGCTGTTTTTGATCTCATTTCTTGCCTGTTTTCTATCTGGGTTAAAGGCAGCTGTTATTGGAACAACCACCTGTGGCACCAGGAGAAGGTGGACGATAATGGATAACCGGGGCTTCCAGCATGACAGGCGCAGTGCTCAGCCTGTTAACACATCTGGATCATTAGGATGAAGAGCAGATAGTGGCTGCAATATGATGGAGATGAGGGGACACAAACCCTATCTGTGAAATGGAAACCTGTATGTTTGTTTCAATGACCTGAACAACTGCCCTGTGGCAGAGAAATTAGCCCGAGGACATCAACAGCAGATGGTCTGCATCAGGGCGACAAACAAAAAAAATGACATTTTAAAGATTTTGTCACTAAAAGTCAGTTTATCTATGTGTAATCTTTGTGAGTCAGGTACAGCTGTGTGAACAGAGCAAACTGATACACTACTCAAGTAAACTGTCATTATTAGGACATTAGTATGACTTATTATCCTATAGGTAATGATAATGTAAAATGCACATTAATTGTCGCGCATAAAGTGACAGATCCAGAACTAGACATGTGTAAAAATTCAAATCCAAATTCAAAAAAACTGGATGTAAATGTAAATAAAACAGAATGCAATGATGTGCAAATCTCATAAAGCCATATTTTATTCCCAGTAGAACATACACAATGCATCAGAAATTGAAACTGAGACATTTTACAATTTCATGGAAAATATTAGCTCATTTTGAATTTGATGGCAGCAACACATATGGAATTTCAAAACAGTTGGAACAAGGGCAACAAATGGCTCGAAAAGTAATTGGTGCAAATCAAAACAACTCAAGGAGAATTTGACAGCTAGTCAGGTTAACTGGGAACAGGTCAGTGACATGACTGGGTTTAAATGGAGCCTGCTAGATGTAAAGATGGGCAGAGGTTCACTGATCTGTTTCAAAATCTTTTAAAAATCAACATAAATCAAGAAATAGTCAAGAAAATAAAATTAACCAACAATGAGAAAAAATTGCCATTACTTTTATGAAGCAGGATTTTCAGAGACAAAAGAATTGCGTATCATCTAAGGTTAAGTGTTTTATTAAGGGGACAAATGGACATTTTGCAAATATTGAAGGGTATGGACCCCCACCACACGCCCTCTGAAATCTATGCCTATGGTACCACATATTCTAAACGTTGATCTTTTAGAATTCCACCAGGTATGTGGAACACAGACGGCAACTCAGACGATGGTATGGATGGTGCAGACACAAGGATCATGAAACCAGTGCTGACCTTTTTCACCTAGTACAGCAGTACTGGAGTCGAAATAGAAAGCTGTACTAGAACATACAATACGAATGAACCCCACCCTATCTTTACCTATCATGTGTTACCTGAGTCTGCTCCTGTTGACTCCTCCTGGAT
>JAQQAE010004504.1:0-18687 GCA_029823295.1 Pseudamia nigra | reverse complement strand
AAACCTCTCTTATCTTTTTAAATGGGTGAACTTGCACATTTTTACATTTCCCAATAATTATTGTCCCCACTGTACATCTGTAATCATATATAGTCATACAAATCTAATACCACTTTCTCATTTTATATTCTGTCAGAACATTTTATCAACTGAAGGACACATCATTATTCTTCACATTAAACAGAGTGGAACTAAATGTGAATATATTGTTAAAGGTACAGTAATTTTAATTCCTGAAGTGAATCCATACATAATGAGACAGAACACAATCCTGTCCTATCTATTCTTTGCAGTATCTACTATATATATATATATATATATATATAATACACTGTATTTCTAAGACAGAAAGAAACAAAACATAAATACATATGTATATACAACTACCCACACTTGTAATAAAATCCAACTTTCAGCATCTCTTCCACCGCAGCCTCTGAAATGAGGTCTATTTTTAATATCTGCTCGGGTGCCTTCTGAATAATGGGCAAATATTACTCAAGGTCACAACTCATTTGTCAGGCTGTGAGTTGAAGGAATGGCCCAGCACACTAAGGCTAACATTCAGCATTTTATTTCACTGATAAAACCCATGGCAGCTTTACGAGTACAAGTCGTTAAAAATGGAAGAATAACAGGCATTGGTAAGACAAAGGTACAGTATGTGGCAGTGAGTGGTGGACAACACAGCATGCAAAAGAATCATGTGGACGGATGGAAAAGAAACAGAGCTCCGGCCTGGGAGAAACGGCATCAGGTTATTGCATAGTGATGCTGTAACAGAATGCCAAAGGTGGCAGGAAGGAGGGGCTTTGTGGATAAATCATGTTGCTTCTGCCTCCATGACAGCTTTAGTCAGAATGACGTCCACAAAGGGGCTGTGGTGATCAAACGGCTAGTGTGATGACTTCATCCAAATGTTACACACACCGTGCTACACATATCCTAAATCTCTCTGGGCAGGCAATATTTGATCCTTGGAGATGTGCTCATGACAGGCCATAACACGACAACTAGTCTCATATCTGAGACAGTGAATGACAAGACAGTCTTCTATAATACATAGAATAGTAAAACAGATACAGAGGACACCACTATCATGCCATACCTCACAGCTATATTATTAATCATATGGGTCTGCTATTTACTGTCGTACAACTGTAAACTATTTCTGTGCTCTGCCACTGTGTGCTTACATCCTCACAACCCCTGGTTTTAGGTTATTAAATCCTACAGCCCCCAGCATGCATCTCTGGCTACGATGCTTCCAACCCTGGCCAAAGACTTTTATCTTCCTCCCCAGTACAGGCATGGCACCTCCGCGATGCTTTCAATTTTCTGCTCTGTGCTTCTGTGTTTTATGGGCCTGTGCATAGGTTCCAGACTGACTGGCTGGGCTGACCTAGACTCACTGCATGTTGGTGAATGCAGTGTGGCTGGGGTGACATCAAGGCCACTGGCCAACCAGAGAGAGAGGATGCGCAGAACCATCACATACAGTACAAAAGAAGATGTCATCTTCTAAACATGCTGGAAACACATGCAGTTCTCTCAAGTATAAAAGTAATCATATCAGACAGTACCTGGCTAAGGGGACAGTTGCTTTAGTTCACAATATTGCGGCACTCCAAAGTGACCCCAACTTTGCTTTCAGCTAAAAGCAGATTTTTATGGACACAGACAACAAAGTCTGAGCCAGTCTTTGTTTTTGTACCAGTTTCTGTGAAATGGGTTTAGGCAAAGCTGAAAAGGAAGTTAAATTCAACTTCATCTGCAATTACCTGCACAGAGAGGCAGAATAAAGAAAGTACAGCCAATGCAGTCAGATTCCATGCCCTGGGAAAAGCCTGGGTATACTTTTATGTTAAATGCATGATGATGAATGTCAGGGAGGTAAAAAAACACCTTTCTCCATGCATTAATTAAGCTCAGCTGTAGCATTGGCTATATATAGATGCACTGGCTATCCTTGACACTGTGGGCAGTGCACTATATGTGGCCACTCAAGAGACCTAATTCAATAACAACCACATCTGATAGATAGACAATATATTCCATGGTAAAATAATGTACAACAGTTGATGTCTAATATAAAAGCCATACAACTATATAGTATACTATTACTACTGCATTAATACTGCAAATGTGTTTTAACTAACTTGGCTCTCATTCAATAGTTATAGAGGAACCAAATAAACACCAGGAGTAACCTGAGCATTCATTGTCCAATGAGTACACATTTCCCATGACCCCCTTACCTCCCCTGGCTGCAGTCTCAGTTGTTTTTGCTGCCCCTTGGCACTCCATGGATCCAAATGAAATCATTACTTGGACTAAAACCCTCCCAACTTGGCTTTTTTCAGGTGTAAATACAAGGCTGATGGGAAGATAACTCAATAAGGGGAATTTAAAGCCACGGTTAGATGCCGGCCTGATGGCCCAGTCTAATACCGCAGGAGTAGCTGTCCTCCAGGACCTCTAGGTGTCTCACTTCTGTCTTGTGTGATTTGTTTCAGCTCCTCCTTGTGTATTAGTACCTGGTCGGAGCTGGCTGAGGGGGCAGGGTTCAGCACCCTGTCAAATCCCCCTCAAACCCTGGGCTTCTCACACTATTAAATCTAAATCCCATGTGGGGTATGAGGCAAAGATGGAGGAACCTAGTTCCCCTGAAGTGGCTTGAATGGTGAGCAGAGGTTTTTCCTGTGCAGGGAATATGGTGTGACGCATTACATCTCTCTACCCAGCACCCATAGCCCACCGCTTAGCTGATCTTTGAAAGATATTGCTTATAAAAGAGATGACTCCAGGCGACGGCCAAGTTCTGTAGTTTTATTACACCTTGGGGCTACAGCGGCCTGTCTTTGGAGAGATAAGGTTGTACCCTTTTCATTTTGTATCCTCCGGCCGATATTTTAAGCTGGCTTGTTAAGGGCAGGCGAGCTGAGTGCTGGAACAGAGTTTGATGCATGGCTTTACAACAGGAGCCGGGCCCATAACGCTCAAAGGCCGATCATTACTGACCTTAATAGCCCAGTCTGCATCTGGGCTTGATTGATCGTGCCTAGCAGGTTGTGAAATGCGCCATCTGGAAGGAAGGAAGGTGAGATGGGCAAGGGAGAAGACAGGCAACACCAGCCGAGCACGGAAGAAGGGAAAAGAAGGGGAGTGCAGGAGGAGAGAGGGAGGAAGAACACAAACTGAGACGATCTTGTGCTGAAATTGATGGCCATAGTGGGATGTTGTAGAAACTTAACTGCACTAAGAGGCCCACCAAGCACTATAAACACTGTCCCTGACATAAACAACAACACTTAGCCAGACTAGGTGTATACAATATTCATCTGAGGAGCTGCTGCTTGGTAACTCTTGTTTACTTATTCAGTGCACTCTGATAGAATCATCACTGTTTAGGTGAGACAGGATGGTAGTGTAAGTGTGATATGAGTTATGTAAATAAGTGTGAGTCTGAAAGTATTTGTGTTTACTTCTGATTGTGTATGTATATAACAAAAAATGTATGAGGAACAGAAGGTAGTTAGGTCCACATACCCAGCTACTACAGTGCTTTTTTATTGTAAAGTCTGCATAATGTATGATCCTCTACCACTACATTGGCACCATAGATTATCATAAGGCACACAATATTCTGCTGCACAGCTCAAAGTCAAAACAGTGTTAGGTCACTACTTTGCATAAAGCCCCCCCGTGTAGCAAAAAAAAAAAAATGCTTTACATAACATAACATTATCAGTCTTCTCAATATCACCGAGAAGTAGCTACATGTTTAAAAGCCGTTAGGGTCTGCCATCTAGGAACTAGCACATGATGTCTGTGCTACATTCATGTGCAGCAACTGTATCACTCAAACCATTCATGTGCAATGAAATTTCACAGTCATAAATATTTAAGTTGGCAGAAAACTGTTGAGCGGCCCTGTCGTGTCAGCTGAACTTCCCGGGGGCCCATCAAGATCGTGTTCTCCATTTCCATACTCTTCTCTCAGTCAGTAAAGCTAGCTACAGTGGGTGAACTAATGTACATCTGGTACAGAAAAAGGACTCTGACAGACTCCTTTTTGCACTTCATTAGACCAATTATTTGGCTTGCTGAGTCAACTGACCCAGCCAAGTCAAGTGAGGTATGATAAATGCACAGAGTATTATACCGCACTGTGACTTTTAATATCAACACATTCATATTTCTGCATTTGGCAGCGACACCAGTACACACTATGAACCACTCATAACTTTCTTGCGCAAATGTGTTTAACAGTAACTTTATGTATGCTGTAATCAGCACGAAAAAAACATCTTTGGGGACACCCTTAACACGAGGGGAGATGAAACATCTGGTATTACGTGGGCTAGGAAAAAGAGGAGGGTGTGTGATAATATAATGTATTTTTGCATGTTAGGTTTGCAGTGTGAGTACTTTACAGTGTCTGTGTATTTACCATGTATGCATGACCAAAGTACTTTCATGCGTATGCTTTGGAATTTGTGAGAGTGTGCAGATACAGTTGTGTGTACAAGCCAAAGAGGAAATGTGTATGTGTGTGTATCAACGGGAAAAGAGATGACAGAGAGCCAGGTGGAACGGAGACTTCTGTGGCTGACTCAACACCTTTCTCATTTTATTACCAAATCATCCATGACAAACAGCTCTGGTGTTTGGCAAAGGTGAAGCAGGCTGAATAAGAGCTGGGATGAGAACAGGGGAGGTCACCTCAATCCTGCAAACATTGCACTGGTAATGTAACATGGCTGTGTCACTCCAAATGTCACCTTTACATGATGCAGTCATCCATGTGTCATTTTTAGATATGCCAGGAATGACAGTGATGCCCCTTACTTCCTGTACAGTCCTAACATCATGACATGAAGACCAGACCATAGAAAAATCTTATCACTACTGACTACTGCAATAAAATGCTTGGTGACCACAGTCAACAGAAACATGCAAAATATGAAGCAATCATTCTGTGAAAAGTCAAAACGAAGTGAACCACAACAATAAAAAATAATGTGGAACACACCAAAATGTACATAAGTGCTGTATGTAAGATCTACAATATCACCAGATCAGTTATTGTTTTTAAAACACTGACACCAAGAAAAAAAACTTAAACAGAAAACATGCTGGTCTTTTCTTGTACTGTATACCATTTAATCTGATTTAACTCAATAATATCTGACAGATTATTCTTATTGTGGAAATGACAACAAGTTTGAACTGACCCTTATTTCAGAATGAGCAGATGTTGCTCAGGGAGCTCAGGCCTGCCATTCTTTGATATCACTGAGAAAAGCCAAAGTCTTTTGCAACTACGTGAGAGGGAACAGATTAGCCTGATTGACGGCTATAAGATGCTAAGGATGGAGCTTGAAGCATAGCAAGCCAGGGTGTTGGAGTGGAATGGAGTTCATTCATGAGTTACGAGTCTGTTTCAGTGATGTAGTAAAAGATGAATAAATCCTCCCAACAGCCTGTGAAAAAAATACAACCTCAGGCTTGTGATGGAGACTTATAGAAGACAACAGGCACCAGAGCGAAACACTGGCAGCTGACACACATACAGTATGCCTGAACATCTAACCACAAATCAGCATCAGATATAGTCGACAGCAAAAATACATATCAAACTGTCAAGATATTTCAAACAACTTTTTTTCTAAGATTCTACCCAGAGTCAAGACAACACTTATAACAGGCAAAGAGTAGCCCTGAAGACTGTCACACTCCCCTTTGTCAAGTTTATTTTTCAAGGAGATATTCCCTACTTAAGAGGCTATGGGAGCCTGAGTAAAGTCCTGGACAGACAAGGAGCTTGGTGATATAAATACCAACACAGCTAAGAGCTCTTCTCCGCCTCACAAGCACCCAGACCTGCAAGGACAAATGACCGTCCCTGACGCCGTCCCTGAGTCCCTGTGCTAAAAGAGGCTGGGTTAAGGTTAAGAGAACCTCAGCCCAACAACCACAACCATTCACAAAGTCAAACTTCTCCTCTCATGAGAAACCTAAGAATGGATGTGTTTTTAGCTTGAGATAACCTAGTTCACACACTCAAAAACTCGTTCTACCTGGATGATAATATTGAGGGGTTTATATGCTCATTAAGATGTAAAAAATTGATTGCTTTTAGGTGTCAGTGATGGATGTCTTTTTGGCTTTCTATTTATTTTCAGACTGACTGGTGTAGACGCTCCCAGTGGAGACCAAGTGTTAGGGATTAACATGTCATCACAGAGGGGGGAACACAGACATTTTGACAGTGACACGCATGAGCCCAGGCTTCATCTAACACCTGCCTCACACCTCCTGTCCAGAAGCACACCTGCTCTGACACAGTGTGTGGCTCACAGCAGTTCCTGGAACAGTGTTTACACCTGTCCAGGTCTTACAGCAACACACCGGGAAAAATGAATGGGCCGTGGATGGGAAAAAATCAGGGAAAAAGAGAGATACAAAAACAAGAAATTGATGGAAATTTCCTGCAAAGAAGCTGGGGTGGAGTAATAGCAATGCCTGAGCACGCTCAGAAGCGCTGTGGTGTCGAGGTAACATTGATGCATGGTGTGACCTTACTTGTAATGCCAGCCTTAATCTACGCAAGTGGAATAAATGAAGTGGGGCCGCTGCGGACGTGTCACCCAGGCTTATAAAGACAAATCCACCCCCGCTCTGAGCTGTGTACATGTATTCATAAAAGTCAGAGAGACGTCTCGACAGAGTGGAGTGCCAAACGTTGCTGACGACGGCTGGCGATGAAAACATTCTAGCTCATGGATGTCATGAGTGTGTGGAGCTGTCTATCGCTAGGTGAAACACACACAGAGCCACAAGGGGGATATGGAGATAAAGACTAGTCAGTGTAAAAAAAAGAGTTAGTATGAGAAAATCAGCAGTGAAATTAAAAAAAGAAAATGGCACAACATAGAAATGCATTTTTATTTCGTTAAACATAATATTTTAAAATATATTATTTTTTGTTTTAATGCCAATCATTTACAAAAAATTTGAGAAAACATTGACTATAGTTTCAAGTATAGGAAAATAACTAGAGTGTTACAGAAAACTGGAAGAAGCCACCTAATCTATATTTTAAATAAATATAAAACCCCCTGCTATCTGGCAATTTTTTCAGCAGGATCAAAAATCCCCAAAACATAGCAATACGCTTATGGCCTTAACTTAGAGCACAGTCAATAAAGATGTATAGTCTTTAGTGGAGTGTCCTTTCCCAAAGCTTTTGTGGGAGTATCCGAATATGATTTGTGAGGCCACTACTTGAACGTTGCTGTCATTTAAGACAAACTGCTTTACTGCAGTATTCCACTGTGCTGACACTAACACAACTTGTCATACCCACTCATTACAGTTTAACGACGGATGCCCTGACAAACATTGTTTTCTGCTCTATAGCAGACTAGCTGTCAAGTTAGCTGCAGTCAGTTCATAGTTGGCTGGCTTTATTGACATGTAGTTGAAGTAAAGAGCCATCATTGATCACCATGTATTTAACTGTAGTCAGTTTGTTTTGGAGCAGTGGGAGTCAGCCGGATTGACAAGAGGCCTACCTTTGATGGACGCTGGGCTGACAACAGACATATGGATGTTGAGCACTGACACACACAAGGGGCACTGGTATGGGGGTGTGTCTATCATGCCAGCAATCCCACATTCACTATGAAGTCTGCTTCCACTCCCTCCCGCTCTTTTCCTGCCCCCTGTCCAGTCCTCTCTCTGACATGGCTGTGATTAATGCCCCTGGCCAAGATGATGATAATAATGATCATAATTAATCAAGGGTTCTTCCTACACCTCTAGGAGCCCACAGTGACCTGGAAAAGACACCCAGACCTCTTTTCCAAGTTCTCCCCATCCTCTCTCTTCCTCCCTCTCCTCCTTCCTTTCTTCCATGTCACATTGACAGGCCTGAACCTCGGCCCGGCAGAAAGAGCCATGCATTATCCTGCCATCACTACTTCTATTTATAACACACCGTCCATCACTATCACTTACTCTCCTCCACCCTCCTTTCCTCCGCCCGCTTCCACAAAGTGGAGTTTTCTTAATGCTGCCCCATATATTTCCTGATGGAATAACACTGCCTATGCAAATGGCCAGGTTTCAAAGAAGCAGCCTAGGTGACAGTGAAAAACTAACATCATCATTTTTTTCGACATCTACAGAAACAGCATCCAAAACAAAAGCAACCACCTCTTGGCGCCTGAGGCCTGGCAGGAGTCTCTCTGTCTCCCCTCTATACCGTACTCTTGAAGGTTTGACATACTGTGTGTGAATCTGTGCGAGGGAGAGTGAAAGACAGAGAGACGGAGAGAGCGAAATCACTGAGAGAAGAGTGCGTGCCTCTCACTGAGATCTGGAATATATGCAGCGGCAGAATGATATTTTAAATTCCTTGGCGGCTGCCAGGTAACAGTAGCCTGGAGCAATGGAAAAGTTTTTTTGTCTCACCTTCTCTTTATTTCCCCTGGTGAGGAGGATACAAAGCTCTTTTGCTCGGCTGAGCTGTACGTGCTAGGCATGTGTTCAAAACACCACCCTCCTCCCCAAGCTACTCAAATGCACACTGCATACTGCCATTCTTTTTTTATTTTACTGTCTCTTAATAAACTGTGTCCAACACTACTAAGAGCCTAAACGCTAGTGCTGACAGTGTTGTGCATAAGCCATGCATTCAAAAGTAGAAGAAGGTGTCATCTAATACTTTAAAACAAACAAGAAATGCTGCTATTGTATTCCACTTGCATATGTTATGAAGTGGTTTCTGCTGGTGGAACAAGTATTGTTTTGACAGTATCTCTGGTTTCTGTCACTCCACACTCTGACACGTCATTTATCTGAGTCTAAATTAAGGGCTTTGTAGAATTTTAGTGAAATCATAGTATTAAGTAAATCCCCCTGTACCTCTGTGCCAGGCATATCCACCCACAACAGATCCTGCTATAGAAGCAATTGCACATGACATCATCAGAGCTCGACCCACACACAGCAGGAACAAAGGAAGATCCACATTTACCCCTTTACCAACAAGGTGGCCTACATTTCCAAATTGCATAAGATATGTAAGATCTTTTCTTGCTCTTTTCTCACGCAGTGTTTCTCATGCATTACAAAATGTCTCGCCAGGCGTTCCTGCCAAATTGAGTTCTTAAAACAAACAGATGAATACATGGTACACTGCTTGTTATTATCATTATCATCATCACTGACGCGCAACCCAGCCACTAAACACATATGTACTAAAACTGCACTATAGATCTGACTCCATCTGAGCCACAAGAGCACTCAGCCAATTTATGGCGCTGTTCCTCTCTGTAGAAGTGTCATAATGCTTTACGATCTTATTCTTCTTCTATGTTGACACCATGAAATTAAACTGTTACATTTACCAAGAGTAAACTACAAACTGGAACTGCTTCACAGTTTAAGGGCTTGGC
The DNA here is from genome assembly GCA_029823295.1 of Pseudamia nigra. Lineage (NCBI taxonomy): Eukaryota > Metazoa > Chordata > Actinopteri > Kurtiformes > Apogonidae > Pseudamia > Pseudamia nigra. The sequence goes on along the minus strand of JAQQAE010004504.1, from coordinate 9,220 downwards.
TACAACATCCATGAAGTCCACCTACAAAAAGAGGAGTCAGGAATATGACTGTATATCTATACCTGATGATGAAGCAAGGAAATCACAAAGACACCATATTATTCATTTTCAAGGTCTTACAAATGTGGTAATGGAAAACTTTCTGTTCTACAGTAATATTGTGTGGTGTGCTCAGGGGAGCCAGCGCTGCTTTGAATCTGTTGTAGTCAAAGGTCAAAGGGTCAGCACTCCCAGAAATCTCCAACCTACGCAGCACAGTGCAGCAAATTATGAAGGGATTGATACATGGACACAACAATGAATGCAGAAGAAAAGACTGTGGAGAGAAGGGGAAGGTAAACGGGAGAAAGTCTCTTGAGTCAGAAGAACAGGTGAGGCAGCCGGTGCTGGCAGCAGAGCACTCATCTTCAGTCACTGGGGCTAAAGTGAAGAGCCTAGAGGAACTGAATGCAGAACTGTTCTGCCAAGTTTGTGTCTAAGAAGGTCTAAAATAAAGACTTCTTATCACACTAGATACAGTATGTCTCCAATGAACACAAAGATGCTGCTGATAACCTTGCACTTGTACTGAGCATCATTTCTCCCCAAGAAGCTGAAGGGAGGAAATATTGGCAGAAATGTTTTCAGATTATATTCTCATGACTAAATCAATACACAGATGGGCCATCTCTTCAGAGTGGAGTTAGCATGGAGTCATTGTGAAGGTCAAGCAGTTAGCCCATTAAAGAGGTAGCTAGGCACACGAATTGGCAGTGCATCTCTACCTCCTCGCGCATGGCACAGAGATAGCAACCTTGAAGGGTTGATTAGTGGTAGAGACAGCTCCCATGACACATAAGACCCCCCCCGCCTCGTAAAATCCCAGGCTCTGTAGCAGAACAAGGGAGCCTGGGAGAGGGGAACTGGAGGGAATTCAAGGCAGAGGAACTGCCTGCCTGCCTCATCTTTTACAGGACAAATTAAAACCACAGCGGAACAAGTCATAAAACAGGAAATAATGAATTCAATTATACTTTTTAGTGTTTAGGGGCTGCTGCTGAGATGTGCTGAGTGGGCAACAAGGCACGCGCACACAGTGGGCACAGGCTGATGACTATGTTGGTGGCGCTGAGCTTTTGCTGAGGGCTGCGTGTGTGCTGACTGCACGTCTGCGTGCCCCTAGGAGCAGTTTAGACCTCGACAGGGCCTTCATTAGCAAATGAATGACTCTTAATTGGCCTGGCAAATACACAGGATGCTTGTTGATTATAGCAAGTTTTTTTTTTTTTACCGAATCTGCTTTTTCGGCACAGATGCACAAATACACAAAGAGTATACACAGCAAGATACAGCTAAACCAGAACAGAACACACTTTTGTGCAGGTGGTACTGACAATAACTGACATGTCATCAAAATGACAGACAATTCAGGGCTTCGTTGTGCAAGGTTTAAAAGCAAGGCTATGGCTGTCAACAAAGGATTCTGACAAAGGATTCTGGGACATATTCTCTATTTTTCAGCCTATCTATACTCCTCTCTATCTCTCTGTACCTCCCACCACCTATTTTTCACTCTTTTTCAATCCATTCTAGCTTGTCCCCTGGCATTACTAACACCTCAGCAGGAGGGAGAATCACAGACAAGAGTCCTGGTGTCCTAGATTCAGCAACACTGGCAGGAGCACGGCACACACTGGCCTGTCCTACTAGCTATGATACAAGGCTCAAAACACCACTGCTGTAAGACACAAGATAAGACACTAAGCAAAGCATAGGACCCCAGACACATATATTAATGGTTACATTGGAAATGTTACATTTATAATTATTTTATGTTTGTATTGTTTAATTAGGAATGCTCTCAGTATTTCTCTTTATTACGGCTAACAATATGATTCCTGTGGTAGCAGATACACACAAGACCTTTCTGCAGTACCTCCTGAGCAGCTGTGGCTCAGATAATAAAGCAGGTCATCCACAAAATGCTAAGTTAGTGCTGTGATCCAGTGGCAAGACACCGGATGCCTGTTTGATCTTGATGGTCAGAAAGCATTAGCACACTATCATCGGTAAATGGGGGAATCAGCAGCATGTTTTGAGTTAATGTGCTACATGGGGGTGATTAGTTTATCAAACTATCATGTAAAAAGACCATTTTTGTGACTAATTAAGCATGAAATAAAAAAGAAAACAAAAAAGAAAGAGAGAAGGTGAGAAAAATATAAAAATACAAAGTACAAATGAGTGTCTTTGGAAAGTCAGTGTCCCCACTTTGCCCCAGCCTCTGGTGCAGCTCACCCACTGCCAGCCTGCCAATTAAAGCCCTGATTAAAACTGACAAAGTGTCTCCAAATGAAGAAAGAGCTGTTGGAGGTCTTAACTGCTGAAGCCTGTCAATTACACTGCCAGAGGAAAGTGAAAAGGGAAGAGTGAAAGGGTAGCGCAACGATACAGAGCAGGGGGCATTAACGAATATAAGATCTTTTATGCTGTATGACTTCCCATTCTCCTGTGGGAAAAAAGACAATATGTGAAGAGGAATTCCTAAAAGGGAATAGAGTTTTATTGTATTGCTTGAGTTTTCCTGTATGTTCACTCTCCACTTTGATTTAAATAAAACAAAAAAGAAAAAGTGCATAAAATGCTAATGTTTGTCGGAACGATTTTTCATGTGGTGCATTCATAAGAGTTATTGCATACCAATAGCACAATGTCCTTTTTGCTACCTCCTGTTGCATCCTCTCACTGTAAGTCATAGAAACCCCACAGTGAAGGGCTCAATAGCAAAGCCCTCAATCCCAGATAAACCACCCACAGTGTACATCAGCTTCTAAAATATGATGGTATTCGTGAGGTCATAAATCTTGTTTTAGTGGGACGAGAAGAGAGAAGAAGCGCTGGTCTCCCCTGCATCGTTACAGCTGCATCCCCGTGGCCCATTCCACCTCCATTTAAGCTAAATGTCAACTTTTCAGCACTTTTTCCCCCTTTTTGCTTCCTGCAGTTGCCATTTGTTTTAACACAGGGGGGAGGAAAGTAAGAAAATAAGTCAACAGGAAGAAAACTACAAAGAGTTTGTTGTCAGCTGCTTTCAGGGCTGAGTGGATGGCTGAATGTTCTATAGTTTAAGCAGAAAAGAGAATCCATCTGAGAGTAAACTTGGAGATAAAATGGATTCCCAATGTGTCTGAACCTCTAACACAGGAGCCAATGATATGAGTAATGAGGGTTGCTATTTGTTATAACTATGTCCTGCACCTGAACTGAAAGAATAATTTCACTTCCAACTGAAACTCTAATACCTTAATACTTCATAAATGTTATTATTATTTAGACATTAATCATCATTAAGAAGCCTAATGATATTCTTTCAGTTTAATTAAATTGGAATAGGTTTTTTTTGTACTCTAAGGTGCCAAGTGAACGTATTGCAAGACGGTGCCGAAAAGCGTTCAATCATCGACAGCCAGATGGCTGTGGATTAAGAAATAACTGGTGTGCAAATTCATGTGGGTTAGATAAAACTGAGGACTCATATTAACTAAATAATTGCTACTGTCAAACATTCCAGACGCACTGAAAAGGACGGATGCTGCACGACATTGCTGTGTCCTTCTGACCAATATGATGCCTTTAAAGGCTTTGTGAAAAAGTGTAAAAGAAGACATAACAAACTGAAAAGCTAGACATACACCATTAAAAAGAAGATTTCTAAGCATCTGTTTAATTTATTCACACTTTTTGCAGTTTTTGTCACCTGTTAAAGAGTGGTCTGCTGTTTCTGCCGTGGGAGGAAAAGATTGCGATGGTGTCGAGTGAAAAACAACAAACAGATGAGAAAGCGCCTGCATGCCTCATAAAACAGAGATCGCCATAGAACAACCATTTCCTCTCCGCACATGGTAAAAAAAAACAGCTAGAGGACAGAAAAACAGGCTGATGCTGAGAAGAAAACGCCCTGGCCATCTGATAACATTAAGCCCACTGAATCCCACCAGTCACAGTTTCCCCCTTCTGTCTTCTCTCCTTTTTCTGTCTTCATTTTCTTTATTTTGCTGGTAAATGATGGAACGAGACTGTGAAAAACTTTAAAATATAATTTAAATGCAATATTTTCACCCAAAAGAAAAGACAAAAATGAACAAAAAGGAAGCCTGAAAGACTGAATACTTAACATGAAGAGGTGAGAAAGACAGAGCAAAAGAAAAAAAAGACAAAATAAAGGAAGAACTGAGACACCAGAGAAAGTAAGAGTGAGAGATGAGAACCTATTTTTCACACAATCCCAAAAGCCTATGGGGCTTGCATTAAAAACATGTGAGGCAGACCTCACCCTTTACTAGTCTATTGCTTTATTCAGAGGGGAGGCAGCCATGGTTAATATTTCATGGACTAACCAACACTATAAGAAGGTGTAAGCTCACGGGGGACTCCTATGCCCCTTCTTTCCCCCCCTTGCTCTGACAGGCAAGCTTCAGATGCATTCTGTCGCATAAGGACTATAGGTTTGTCATTGGATTATGTGCTGTACATGTCTCAGCGTGTGCACATGTGGCTCTGCAGTGAACATAGATATCTCTTTGACTTGGTGAATAAATGCATTAAGGATGGTAGCGTGGATCCTTGAACTGAAGAGTTGCAGTGCTTATTCAGTCCAGCAAATGCGATCTACCTATCCATAACATTGTGCAGCTGCCCTACCATCCAAGGTCCAGCACTATCGTCCATAGAAAACACTTTCCCATTATCAAGTCAGACAACAAACAGGCAGACACCACTATAAACTGAAGATCATTACACCTTAAAAGCCTTGATGTCACAGGCCTGAGTAGGTCATTTTGCCTTAAGAGTATCTTGTCCACTGCACCAAATCAAGGCAGCAGACTTTCTTTTCTTTTAAGCCAATCATGAGCATTTAATGGGCAGTTGTAAGATGCTGTGTCAGACATCCATAAATGGGTGCCATCCTTCAGTGGTACCTCTCAATGTCTGCCTGAGTTAAAAAAAAAAAAAAAAAAGCAAAAGCGGGCCAAAGCACAAAAGGCACACAATGAATCCAGTGCACTGGTCTTGACTGTAAGAGGCACTTTGCTGACTGCGTCCCCTGTGTGCCAGAGCAGGAGGACAGTCCTTTGTGTTGCAGAAGTCTTGGGCCACTGAATTCCCTGTTTCAGCGATTCTTTACTGGGGACAGATCCCAAGAGGTACTACTTCTCCCTGGGCTCCCCTACTGTGACTGACATGCACCTTCTGTTCACATGTAGAGGGGCAAAATGGGCCACTAGCTGACCCATTTCAATGACTCTCTCTACCTCTTGAACCTAAGTGTCCTTAAAAGCTCTAAGTGATGACAACAGAGGTTATCTATACCCACTTAGAAAATGCGTTGGGAACACCTGTATGAATGAATGCCTAAGAGCTGAAGAAGCAACACAACACAGCTGAACTTCAAAAAAATGCTGTATGCTTCAAATACAATTGCTTTCCTTTTTAAACAGCTCTTATAAAGGATTTCTCCTGATTGTTAACTTTGTCATGACAGTGATTTTCTACACAGTCATTTTAGCGTACCTGAACTAGGAAGCACACAAAATTTGGAGAACAAGAATGAAATTAAGTGCTGCAAACTTTACAGAGTGGCCTTAGGCAGGGCTTAGAATTGGAAAAAGCAACTGCAGAGGTCTGCCCCTCTGAAACCATTACAGCCTCTCTGGACAGAAATGTTTTCATAAGCACACCAAATTCATCAAGGGACAGTTTTATAGGGTCATAAAACAAGGTGTGATAAATACATTGCTTCAGGTCAAATAGTAGTTAAGTTCCGATACCCATGGTACAGCCAGACACTGGGGTCAGCCGTCTTACAGCAGGGCAATTAATCCTCTCAAGAATGATGTCAGGTCTTTTGTGGCAAGGGTTAGAATACAGCACTCACACCTAAAGGTAGAATTTTATATGAATCAAGAATCTCTAGACACTTGAGTTATTGACAAGTGAATCTTAATCAAATCAAACTGTGAGAGCACACTTTTACTCATAGCACAGGTGGAAAAATTAAGCCTGCACCTTGATATTGCAGTTACACAGCCACGGAAGACTCGTACCCACCGACTGAGCAGAGTGACTGAAATCATAGGTCGGAATTACTGACATGAAAGGCACTTGTAGAAAAAAATCACCTATGTGACATATTCAACATATTTATTTTATTTAAAAAAAACTTGGACAAATATAAATAAATAGTAATTTACCTTTAATCTGTGATACCAGAATAATCTGTAACCTCACTTTTGTGCAAAGTTAAATATTCAGGTTTTGACACCTATCTTAGGTGATATGACATGATGGATGAAGCAGATGACAAAAGGTTTTGAGATGATGCTGTAGTTGCAGGGCTACCATGGAGAAACAGCGGAAGGGGAGGAAGAGAGGGAGAAAGACACTAAGCAGCCAATACGTGCAGAAGTCATAGAACACCTTGACAGGCAGATATTTTGCTATGCACAGGATACACCTCAGGGGACGTCTGGCTAATTTCCTGTGAAAACAGCAGACTACCAAGGCAGGAGGCAGAGGTGGAGGTATCACAGAGCATGGGGAGGAAACCATTCTCTATTCCTAGAAAAATCTCATCAGAGTTTGTTCTACTGGCAGTACTGACATGGGACAGGTGGGTGGAAAGTGGTGGGGATGGAATGTGATTGTGTCTGGGCTGAAGCAGCTGTGATGAGACCCCTCCTTGTCTGCGCAGGATCCGTGATGGTACATGATTATTCAGCATCGCTCCTCATCTGCATCTCGTTTGGGACGCCTTGGCCCCCTCGTGCCCTGTATGTCTGTAGCTCCAGATCCTAGTGACAAACACTCTCCAACACACTCTCCAAAAATAAAAGTATATTTACAGTGATTCTTTCTCTCCCTCACAGGCAGTCACAGTTATCATATCAAATGGTACCAGGGAGAGGTTCACATTAAATGGCAAATGACAAATTCTGTTCCATATTGTCTGAGAAGGAAAAATGGCTCCCCATTCTCATGACACATTTGATATACAGCCACTGCAAATTTGCCAAAAGGCTGCAACCGAGGAATGAATTGATATTCCAATCATCTACATGATATAACTGCATGCGAAACAACGGCAAAGTCATCTGCGTCGCCTTGATTAGTGAAGTACACATGCTGGAGAATACAATTGTCTGTCTATACAAAAAGCATACTTGTTTCCAAGCAAAGGCCAGCATCTAATAGAGACTGCCTCCAATAAATTTGTATGTGCTATATTTGAACAGAAACAGGAAAGCTGCTTCAGTGGGATGTGCTGATAAACAATGGTGGTGTCTATTAGCGGACATGGCTGTCTTGAACCTGCATGTCAGCCTAACCAACGAGACTGGCAAAAAGAGAGGGAACAGAGAATGAAGGACAGAAATGAGAAAGACAGGATAAAAGAAAAGGAGGAAAAAAAGAAAAAGAAAAAAAAGGAAGAACACAAAAAGAGGTGAAAGTGTGAAAACTGGGGTTGTTCTCAGAAAGGTCAGGCTGATTGTCTCTGCCCAAATATGCTGGCCTTTTCAAAATTAACTTGGCAAAGGCGATATTTTCCACAAAGCCGGCATCATGAATCAAAGAAGCATCTATAGTTCATCCCTGAAAGCAAAGCAACTTCTCCCCGTTTGCTCCAGTCTCTCCACTGACACTCCACCCTCCAGCATAGAGCTGACATCTTCAGTAATTATGTAATTAACACCATGGCAGGTCTTATTTCAGAGATAGTATGTTATAATTGCATTTAGTCATTCATTAGTTAGGCTAAACATTCTATACGCGGTGCGCAGGTGCGGCAGGGGGCCAAAGGCCTCTTCTTTTTTTGGAATGCAACTGCTGTGTCAATGACTTGATTGGTTTCTGCTTGATATCGCTGACAGGACAGGTTTTTGTAATTTACCAATAATTACCCTTGCTCCCTGATACAATAAAAAAGTCACTGGTCTCTGCTAAGATAAACCAATCGGGCTGCACTGCTTCTGCTCCCTGCCCAGTGGTCTGCTTGTCTGTTGTGAATAATGTCTAACATGCTTTACTCGACTGAATTAAATTTTACACAGAAAGAAAATGGTTTCTAAAGAATGTCAAAAAAGAACAGGACATTTTGTTGTTCTGATGAAGGTGTAAAACTCTGTTAATAACACTAAAACAGTAATACCCTGGGCGATAAAGGCATTTTAGGAAAACCAGCAATACACATGCTGTTCGACATGATGTATTACATTAGTCAAAGTAGCAGTATGTCTCTGTGAGCTGTTTTTAATAGATTTCTTAAACAACAGTGGGAGCCTGTGATCTCCATGAACAGATCATAAAATAGTCATGTCTGTCTCTAGCAAATACATGGTTGCGTTTAGACTTTTAATAGGCAATACGAGCACCAGGGGAAATAATAAATTATACCAGCCTTGTCCTTTAACATATGACTGAAGTGAGGCAATTCACACTGAGTGGGAAATAATTAAAAGGATTCTGGTCGTGGTCTGGTATCCTGTAATGAAACACTTTTCCCTGTGATTATTGGATGGATAGTATCAAACTATTATGATGTTACAGTCTGGTTAGGCACACACACAATTTGGTCCCAGTAACACCAGATCTGTCCTGGTCCCTGTGATGATTTCTTCAATTAAGCCTTCCTGGCAGAGGAGGCCAAATGCTTAACTAGGCAGAATTGGAGCTGCCACTAGCTAGAGGTAGCAATGGGCTCCACTTCAACAGCTCATTCATCAGCCCCAGCGCTACCACTGGGCCACCTGTTCTGACACCATGCGGGGATGGAGTCATTTGCATTCTGCTCCCACCGTCCTCTTTCCTTCTCCTCACTTTTCTCCCCCTCCTTCTCTTTCTCCCTTTCTCTGCCTATACAACTTTAAAGTTCCTTAGTGGCAGCTCTGGCAGATAATTGAATACCAGGGTTTGATTTAGTTTGAAATCAATTTGGGAAGGGGCTTTTCATTCATTATGCTCCCTGGCTTTGGTAGTATGTCTAAAATCCCTCAAACTTTGGCAGAGTCTTCAACGTCGTCAATTCAAAGTGAAATTAAGCAGCTCTGAGATGGACTGACAGCCAAGTAGAACATGATGGGACAGGGTTAGGGTCCAATGTGTGAGGACCTCTCCTCTCCTCTCCTCTCCTCTCCTCTCCTCTCCTCTCCTCTCCTCTCCTCTCCTCTCCTCTCCTCTCCTCTCC
>JAQQAE010004503.1:0-18687 GCA_029823295.1 Pseudamia nigra | reverse complement strand
ATCTCACATTTCACATGCAGCGACATCTTATTATGAGTTTTCTTGTCCCCACTATCATTCTTCTTAGGTCCCATGATAAAAAACACAAAATGAAGCAGTATTTTTAGTGAAAAAAGGCTCATTTTCGCATGTACGCACAATCAGAACTACCGGGATGTTTACATTCCGCTGAGAATGTCACTTCTAGGTCCTTCGCGGACGAGACCCGGAAGTGACGCAGACGTGACCTGGGCATAGACACATCTCCCTTCTATCGTTGTCCGATTTATTTTAGGTTATGCGGTTCATATTTTTTGCCATTTTTTTTCTTCGGTATCCAACTTTTTTGTTATCGGAAGCGTTTGTTGTCCGGGGTACCACTGTATAGTGTTACTATGTGTGTGTGCATCCTGCATATTAATTCTTTAGGTATTTTTGTGATCCTGTGAATGCACATTAATAGCATCTGAGTTTGGCATGTGAGACTGTTTGTGGAGTGTATTTGTAAAAGTGAGAGATCCATAAATGAGTGCATCTGTGACGCTGTGTGTAAAAACTGATCCGGAGTGTGATAGGACCTTTTAACTCTATAGTCATTCACACCTCAGGTGTCTCAGTCCCCACATATTTCTTCTCTATATTCTTCTTTAAATGGTTAACTTGGGGACACTTGCCGTTTAAACCTTCACCAGCTTTGAACCAGGTTTACACCTTGACCCAGTTTTATTCTGCATGACTCAAAAATACAGGACAGTGTTTTTTAAGAGTTTAAAGTCAGAAAATTATTTATTTAAGTCAGTGCACATTTGTGAGATGAAGAGAAAATTTCTATAAGGGAGTTTGTCTTAATGAACAGAAGTTTACACAGCTCATTTCAGTCATTGATGAGATAGTGGTAATGATGTATATGACAATAATGGTACAGTACATTTTTATTTTAAATTAGGGCATGGCTAAAATCCATTTCTCATTAGTAGTCTGACTTTTAAACTGTTAATGCTCAGATACGTCCAGCCAAAAGAATTTGAGAAGCTGTAGTAGTAGATGAGTAACATCAGCTTAAAGTAGTGTAGGATATAAGGAGATTTCCATTGATGCCAAGGTGTACCTGATGTGTTTCAGGCAAAAATTATGTTTATAGCAAGTTCCATGGATGATTTAAATGCAGGTGTCAAAAACTGCAGTACCTTCATTGTCCACTAGTGGCTGGTTCCAAAGGTGAGTCAATCTCCATAGAGACCCGCGTTAAAATGCTCAGTATGGGAGCAGAAATACTATTCTCAGCCTGGTACAAACAGTCTGGTAAAACAGTTTCAGTCTCTAGAGGTTATTTCCACCTTTTGACCGTTGTACAGGGTGTGGAAGTTAAGAGGTCATTTCAGTGAATTTTACATTAGATTCTGGCTCAGTTCAAGGGGATTTTGGCCTTGATCAGCCTTGCTAGCAAACAGGGCCATGGTGGAGCAGTTTGATGTGGCTTGGCATGTCTTGGTGCAACTGCCCTCTGCTGTGAGTTTATAATGGAAAAATATGTAGTCATTGGTCTACTCAATATAGCACAGTTAAAGTAAGCTGACCCATGGTAAGGGAAAAATGTTATAAGTCTGTCAAGAGAGAGGCTAATAAAGTTCATCTTCAGAAGTTTATTTTTTCCTTCCTTTTTTTTCTTTGACTTTTAGTGCAATAACAAACAAAACCCACCAAAAATAATCACATTATCAAACTACAGGAACTCAATAGAAATGGATCTTGGTTTTGGTAACAGAAAGTGAAATGAGGTCAAATCTGGCAGCAAGCAACAATAAATTCAGCTGAATTTTATAATTGATAGTCTGACAGTAGGGTTGTTTACAATGCTGTCAGATGTATTTATCAACATTCTGGTAGTGAGGAATGGAAGACGTCTGCATATGTATGTGACTGAATAAAGCGTCTGGTTTTCAGTGAGGCGAAAGCCTTACACAACTCTAACATGTGATTCTCCTGTTTTAATACCGCTGGTTGGGTCATCTACGTAGTCTCAAAATATCCATGAGTCAGGGGATGAAGGCCCGGGTGGCTGTGGTGGGGGTGTGAAAGTGTGGGAGGTGTGGTAGGGGGACTGCAGCTGTGAGACAATAACTGATATTAGTAACCAAGGATTTCCCCTCAGGTAACCCTTCCAACTAATATGTGTATTGTAATTCCTTACATCTTTTACCTGTTTCCTTGAATTTTCCTGGTCACTTTGGGGGTGTTATACTGAAATTGAAATAGTTATGTTTAAACTCACATAATATTTTACTTACTTAGAATAAGTAGTTATAGACTTTGACTTCTCTGAGGATCATTTCACACATGAGATTCTTTTCATATTGTACAAACGAGAAACATTCTCCATTTGGTCATAATGGCTTTAGCATAATTCTAAAAGGCATGTTAATATTTCCAAGTGACTAATAGTAGAGAGGGCACAGATGGTAAGAGATGAGGCATGCTGTCTTGTTCTCTCACCAAGGGGATTTTCCCTACCATGACTGCAGCTGCCTTTCTGACTGAGTGGCTCTCTCCTCTTTTCCTGGGCACCCTCCCTCAAACTCCTACACTTCTTCATCTCCCCAAGGTGATTCTCTTAACATCCAACCTCTGACCTCCCACAACCTGTCATCTCAGGTTTCCATGGAGACATATGTCAACAGGACTAATGTGGCATCCTGAAAGTTTATTTTTAACTACCCTGACCAAGCCAGTACCAGCTTTGTATGCTGAAATGGGGGCTAAAGTCAGGCCACATGGGGGAAGTTATGGGGACTTTTAGGGGCTTCCAGAGTGGGGCTTCCCAGCTGTAGTGATATCATGCCAAGGGTGTCCTAGAAGGAATGTGAATCATCTATCCACATGATCTGTTAATGCAACATTATGTCAGCCAGTGCTGGATTCACGCTCTGTCCGGAAAGGTCCCTTTAGAGAGTAGTTGTAACAGCTGGAGGATGTTTATGCTTTTCCATTTTCTTTGATAAAGCTGGTGTTAATGTTTAGACTATACTGGTAAAGGTGCAGGCAGCCGCATGACAACATAGCTATACAGATGAATTTATAATTCAGGATCCTTGTGTATGTTTTAGTGTTTGTGTCAGAATCTGTTTGTATATGTAGTTTTCATTTAGAGCTTTTAGTTCTTTGTAACTGAAATAGTTTCCATGTGCTTTCAGGCATACACTCTTTTTGGCCTCCCATGTGAAGACATTAGCCCACATAATATTCTCCAGTGTGTTAGTAAATGTGCTTGTATATTTATGATAGCCTTGATTGTTGGTGAGACAATGTGCCTGCCCAGTGGAAACTTGGAGCCTCTTGTTTATCAGTTCCTACCTTGTGAGGTCAGGGAGGGAATCAACTCTTTCCTGCGTGGGCCTCCCCAGCTGTGGACTGATGTAGGTTAACATTTGTGAACACCTGCATTTGTGGGCCATGGTCTTTGTAGATTTGTAATTATTTGTTTTATTCTAGTAAGGTCAGTCTAACATGCACTCAATGTGAAATGAGCTTAAAAAAATTAAAATGTGTCGTATGCAATCTTTAGTGACTACATTTACATAATGTTTGTAGACATCTCGCTTTCACTACTGTCCTTAGTTTATCAAGTAGTTGTTTGGCATGTAAAGGGCTTTACTGTTTTGGCTTTGTATCTTTTGTTTCACAGAATGCCATTTTTAGCATATTTTTGAACAAGCTAACCCATTTGAACTTTTCAGCTTTCCACTTTAAAAAGTTACACCTCAGAATGTATAAAGGTATATTACTTTTTCATTTTTAGCATCAATGTCCTGGCAGTGTATTTATATATTTTTGTCTTGAAGCATCACAGCTGACAAGTATCAGAAAGAACAATACAGTTAAGACAGTCCTGACTTCAGAAACAACCATCTTGGAGGTTACTATGAATACTCAGTCACGTTAGAGGCCTGGTAAGGAATGACTGACCCTTACAACTAGAAACGTCTGTCCACCTTTGCCCCCTGTCCCAAACTGCCATGGTATAGTGGCACTAGGGCCAGGACTTGGCTGAGAGTTATCAGGTTGACACTTGAACACATTCTCACACAGGCTCTTTCAAATAAAGACTTTGCCTCTTTTCATTCTTGACCCTTTCTGTCTCTTTCTTTTTTTTTCTGGTTTTGTGTCAGCACAGATCCACATAGGTCATGACCTCACAACTCAGAACAAAAAGATGGATTGGGAGCCAGCGGCAGGGTGGCAGCTTTATTCTGCTGATGTAGAGTTTTGGAGAATTCCTTTCACAGTCAAAGGATGTTGGTTTAGTTTTTGTTTGTTAAACAATCACCTGTTCACAGAGGGAGCAGAGCACTATTGCTGCTAGGCATTATTATTTTTCATTCTACTGGGCTGGTTTGTAAGAGACTCCCTTGGGCTAAAGCTGAGCCAAAGCTTTCCTATTTTGCATATAATATCCCCCTATGTTACACACCGAGTGGTTTAGCCCATGCCAACTGATGACGACTATGAAGTGATGATGTCAGAGCAAAGAGCTCAAAGCAGCTTTGGTGGGGTGCAGAGTAGAAGGGTTTGGTGAGAGGTGAAAGAGAAAACGATCTGCAGTATGGAGAATAATAAATACAGTCTAACCCACGCAGATACATAATTATTTAAAACAAGGATATGCCTGTTTTCACATCCAAAAGCTTTGTTATACTCTTTGGACACTTTATTCAACAACCTGCTGACTACACAAAAGGATTAGGACACGATGCCAGGGGGAAATCGTCTCACCCCAACAATCATCATCAAATCAGCACATGCTCCTGAAAGGGAGGTCACATGATTGTGACGGTTCAGACCGGCCAGGGACTAACCGTGATGTAATGGTCTCACGCATGCCATAGCACAGACTTATGAAGCACAGCATCACCATAGACCTGCAGACGGACACACATTCGTCCTTGTGCACTGCAACAGCTGCCCTCACATTGGTTGAATAAACATTTACATAGGGATTTCAGAGATTTGAGTAAACAACTGAGGTGCTCGACTATTGGACAGAGTGGTGTTTTACTCCCCTCATATTAACTATTTTCCTATTGGTCACAAATTCATGTTTAGAGGGATTTAAAGAAGATTTAGCTCCTGGATGAACGATTTGACTATTCTCTCCTGCTGTATTAGCAGAAGTCTTCAGGGACAGGTTGAATAATGACATTAAATTCAATCTTTACTGTCATGGAAAAAGTCAGCGCAGTTTTGAGGTACAGATGTTAAAATAAGTACTTCAGGCTGAGAGTAGCACTTTGTAGTTTTACATGCACTGATCACAGAAACAAAAGTTTGAAAAAGCACATAATGATCCCAGTACAAGTTCCACAATGGAGATTAGAGATATTAGTGTCTGGTAAGTGTCATGATTTATTTTACTATAAATAAAATGCATGTAAGTAAAAATTGTTCACCATGCACTGGCCTTATTACATGCGCTGTATATTCATAACCCCAGTGATGTACACAGCTACTGTACCGTCTTCACAGTTAGCTGGGATGGCGTTGGAGTTGTCTTCATTAGGGTAAACAAACTGTGCTCCAGAGATAGCATTTAGGCCATTCACCCTACCCTGGCACTAACCTGATAGTAATACCAGCCTGCACACACTGCTACACAAGCATCACTGAACTCCTCTGTGCTCTATTTGCTTCAGTGTATTGCTACATCACCAGCATGGTAACATGACTCAAAACAGACAAAATAAAACACCCTATAACCTCTTCAAGCAGGATCACTGGAGCTCTGTGGCTGTCATTCTCATTCACAGTTTGTGGATTTTTACCAATGGGTCCAACGTTATGCCCTGTGCTTGTGGCCCGCCCCAAGTACTGACCTCATCTGACAACACAGCTGCCAGTAGGCAGCAGACTGCTTATGAAACCAGGCCATTCTATCCCTAAAATTCAGGGCTTGTGCAACTGGAGTGGGAGTAGAGTGTGTGTATGAATGTAAGTTTGTATGCGGCAGAAAACGTGTGATTATGCAACAGGGTTGATATGGCTGCAAAAATAAAATTCAAGGGAATATTAGGTATGTTCTATTATTGTAAGGTTTAAAAAAAATACATACATGGACACTGGTATTACAAAAAGTCTCAGATCACATGTGAATAATAGATACAGAAGCAATGTGTCAAAGTCCTTGGAGTGGCCTGGAAACAGAGCAGATTAAATGTGCACCAACCCTGATCTCAGTCAGGCCATGTTACACTCCTACCCACGCACAGACAATCTCGCATGCACATGGTCTGCTGTGATGACAACACTCCCCCACTGACCAATGAGATCAGCAACAGATCCTGAAGCTCTTTGGAGCTCTCTTCGTAACAGAAAATTTCCGTTTTTAATTGTCTACACTTAAGTTACTTTCATTGTTGCATACAGTAGATTACCAGTGTCTCATTTACATCCTGCAGCCACTGGAAGACCAGATCACACTTAACCAGCATAGAGCATTTAAAAGTTAAAAACAGAAGGCAAGGTTTTGTTGTTTCTGAGTTTGTATAGTGTCTCAATCTTGTTGGATGTGGAATTTGCTTAATTGTACATATTGTCTTACACCATTTATTGCTTGTTTTCTTGTATTTAAGTGTATTTTCACTATTTATGCAGAATTTTTGTTCTGTCTACAGGTAGAATAAGACAAAAGATATCTGTGAAAATTCTCAGTCATCCAGGTCATGGTATCCAAGGCCTGTGGTTTCTGTCGACTGGACTGGAAATTTGGTTTGAAGACATTTTGCTACCTATCCAGGGAGCTTCTTCAGTAAGACAAAAGCTATTGATATGCCATATTCTTTGTTTTTGTTATCTTCTGTTTGAACACTGTAGCAGGGGTACCAAAGGCAATGACAATTTGTTTCTCTTCTATTCTATTATTTTCAAAGTTACATTTTGATGCATGTATTGTACTGATGCCTTAGGGGCCCTGAGCTTCAAGGACAGGATGGGACACAAATACAACAGAACTGCTACATGTACAATATATTAACAGTGTTCACACAATGGATACAAATGACAACCATCATGAATTGTTAAGTTGCAGTTGAGTGGATGGGAATTTTAACTTCTGCGGTCGTTCCAGTTGAAATTTCCAACGAGGAACTCATAAATTTCTACCTCTGAGTATGACTGGAGTGCACCATGAGTCATTTCAAACTGTTTACACTCTATAGCACATAAACTCAACCACATTACTGCAAAAGTATACGGGAAGGTTTCACAGGGAAATAGAACAAATAGATAATTTCCATATTTGCCTTATGAATGCGACTACCAGTAAGCTTCTGCCCCAACAAGCTGTGCAAAGCTGTGATGGACTAGAAATGCAAACACACAGTTTGTTGCTCAGATGCCCCATACATAGAAAAAAAATCAAACCAAAACTGAAGAAAATTAGAAAATCCAGACAGACAGGAGGTTCTGTGCAGCAAAACCCAGCAGCAGACACTGGCAGAGGTACAGAAGTGATGACTGAGAGGGACTATTAATGATAGTAGAGTCTATGTATTGCTTTTAGGGGATTTTAGGAAGAAAAGTTACACATGTTGCCTTCAAATACAAAATGGCATATATATTTCTGTAATATATGTAAGGTGTTGGTTAGTTGTCTGACTATGTATTTGTTTTAAATATTTGTATTTGTGGGTTGATCTCCAACACATCCAACATAGATTTTTTTAGCCCACCTTACAATCTTTCTCTGTCCTTGCACCAGGAGGAGCTCGTGCTCACAGTTCAAATACTCAACCGATTTTCAGACAAAAACATACGTACATGCCCTACTTGTTGCTAATTGGACTCTTGAACATCCTCTGCTTTCCAGTCCCTTCAAACTTCTCCACCTTCCTTTAAAAAAAACATGAATAATGAAGCAAGCTTTGCGTCATCATTTGTACAGGTAACAATGTTGGCATGTCAAGCCAAGGCATCTGATCCTCTCTTTCAATGACATGATGGAATATGTTGGTCGGTGTTAGCTTTCACCAGGTAAAACTGCAATATTGATGAGGAGGGTGAGGTGGTTTTTCCACTGCCTCAACTCCCAGCTCCTCCTCTTGTTGACTCGTCCCAATCATTTGATACAATGCTGCACTGGGGCACCAACTGGGCCATCGGGTGGATGGCTGGGCGAGTCGGACGAAGGAGCGGAGAAGGAAAGGGAGGAGTAGAGCACTGCATGCTGCACATTTTCCATCTGTCATGAAAGTAGAGCAGCTCATTATCGCAGAGTGCTCTCTACTGAGCTGACCTGAAAAGACAAGGCGTGTGTGTGTGTTTGTGTGTTTTGTGGGTGTCTGTTTGACAGAATGTATATACTGTACACTGTACTATTAATGTGTCCTCGTCACATACACTCTTGCACCAACCTTGTAAAACCTTTCAAAATCCACAGGAAGCATATCTGAGATGTTGGCCATCAGCACTAACTATTGGAACCAAAATGAAAAATACAAGAAATAAAAGGAGCAAGATAATAAGCAACATTAATAAAATCAGTAAAATGAACAAAATAGTTGACAAATTGAACAAAAACAAACAATGTAATAAGAAAGTTATTTTAACTCCTCCCCTTCCCCCTCTGCCTTTTGCTCAGCCACTATTGTAAATACGGATGTGTTCTTAATGATTTGCCTGGTGAAATAAAGGACAAACAAGTAAATAAAAATTTGAAAGAAGTATAATGAACCTTACGTATGAACAGGAATCTTAAGGATGCATTCACGCTGGGCTAAAATTATTCTCTTGTGACTTCTTTCTGGTTTTGGTTGTACTTTGTTCCTTCGTTACTTTAATTTTTATGTCATTTGGTGACTACTTGTTCATTCTTTTCATATAATTATTCATATCATATTTGGTAAATTATGACAAAGAGCTCTGATATGATCAGAATTTCTATTTTTGAAGGTGAAGGTATTTCTATTGCATTGTGCATGTGAACACTCATGTGCAACGTGCAAATGCAACTATGTACTTCCACAGTGTTCATTCGCTGTAATTGTTTATTACCAGGCATGTTCCTCTGTGTAACAATTGTACTTCACCATTTAGATAATTCATCACCAAAGAATTTAAATAATGTAGTGGACGTAGCAGATATAAAGTTGCATGCATTGATTGTGGTAATACAATTCTAAACAAGAGGTGAATCAAACAGACTGGTTAAAGGGATAGATGCCTCTTTAATTGATTGTCTCTTCACAGCTTGTATGTGACCTTTGTGGTTTCTGCATTATAAGCCACAGTATAAGTATAGAGTAAATGTGCAGAACTTGTGGCTTTTCTGGGGTTTTATAGCTCAGGAGGATAATTTTTTAATGCATGCTGGTATCAAGATGAGGAATATTGGCTTTTGTAGCAAAACCCACTTAGTGTGCCTTGTGATAAACATAAACAAGTTCCAAAGGGAGACAGCGTAAAAGAGCTTTTTGTGTATTCTTGATCCCTGTGGTTTAATGTCCCAGTTGAGAATTCAGCATGTCAATTTGTGACTATGCTTCGGGGCACAACAGAAACAGCGGCTCTGATATAGCAGGGCAGGCAGGGTAAAATATAGAAGAGCAAGCAGGGGACACAACAGGGAATTCAGGAGAGAGTAGCAAAATAAGTCTGAAAGAACCTCGCAAATTGGTAATAAAGCCTCCAAGCTCAAATGTCCATTTAAATAAAAAGCAATTTCCAGTTGTTGTTTTTTAAATTTTATTTATTTAGCCACAAAAACAATTTATGAGAAAAGGTGACTTTTAGGACTGAACGTTGAAATTCAATTCAATTCAATTTTTTATTTGTATAGCGCCAATCATAATCACTGATTATCTCTAGGCTTCACAATTTGAGGCTGAGACCTCATGACTATACAGACAGACAGAGAATCATTTGCATTCACAACTGAAATGAACTTACCTAAGCAGAATTCAAGGTAGTCTGATAAGTATGAGCAGGAAAACTGACTGCAGAGCATTCAGGGCTAAATCTGAAATATTGACCCTATTGCAGCAAAAGCCAATGTCTGAGGCCACAAACCTGGGTGAACAATTTGCAACTGAAGCCACAAGTGAAAGCTGGCTTCCACACTTGTGCCTTGACTGTCCCTGTGTGATGATTAATTTGAAGCTCTGGCTACAAACCTGTCAAAATTGTAGCTGGCAAAAGAATCTCAGAAGCCATTTCATAATTTGGATGGCTTCAGTTTGACACTAACTATACCATAGAGGGCATAATTCATAATATTCTCTGTCCTATACTTACAGCCTTGGAGCTGCAAGGCACTGGATGATGTCTTACTGCATGTCTTGCCTTGGTTAATCAAAAAACAGGCCACGACTTAGTTGGTGCTCCAAGTTTGATCCTAAAATGAAATCCACAAAGGACAGGACGCATTAGAGTTGCTTTGTGAAATCATGTATCTCTGAGAAACTGGTAAAACATTGCCAGGTTCCATAACATCATCAGATATGGTGATGATGTGTTGAATATTAATGCAGTGTTGTTGTTTTTCATGACATCAGTGATACTGTCTGCTGTCATTGTTAAATATTCTTCAGTGCAGCTCAGTTTACTGTGGCTCATGATGTACATTCTGCTCTTGTCACACCTCAGGCAAATGTGTTTTCTCACCAACAGGAAGTGAACTCTAACCCAGCAGGAGGCACATCTTCTTTCAGTTCCTTAACCACAACAGTTTTTGACAGGGATTACAAATGGACATGGTCAGCAATAAAAAAAGTGAACGTAATTCCTGGCTCATTTACAAATCAGCGCTGCCTGAATTGGGTGGCACGGTGGGGCAGTGGTTAGCACCAGCACCGCACAGGTCCTGGGTTTTTCCGTGTTTTAATTGGTCACTCTAAACTGCGCATAGGTATGAATGTGTGAGAGGTTGTCTGTCTCTGTTTTGACCCTTTTCCAATAACGTTTCCAGGAGCTTTTATTACCAGGAATTTGTTTACCTGGGTGAAAGAATTCCTGGTAATATGTGTGGTTTGTGTTTCCAATGCACCCTAAAGTTCCAGAAAATGTATTAAAATCAGGCAGATGACATATGGGGGATGTTTCATGTCTCACAAAACAATACAGATATCTTCAAAGGCATCACCACAGAAAAATAGCAATTACAACTACTGTGTAGCATTTATATGTTTTCCTGATGAAGGTCTAGGACAGAGACTTTGTATAAGTAAAAGATATTTTCTAAGCGAAGTCAATCTGCTGGAGTTTACTTGAGCACCATAAACTCACCACAGCTGCACTATTTTATATTCATCTACATGTAATTTTTATCATACCTTATTTACAGTGTTGGGTAGAGTACACAGAAACAGTACTGAAGTAAAAGTACAGATACAATGTGGACTTTGACAGATGAATTTCTGTTATTGTTTTATAGATGTTGACCTGAAATTTGCACTCAAACAAATTTACACAATTGCCTGGATTTAATTCTACTTATACTTGCTTACACTGTTCTTATATTTTGATGCCATGCAAATGATCAGACGATATAAGGTCAGATATATTTAATAAAACATTGAACAAAAGGTGCAAAAATACTGTGCCATGACATTAAAAAACACAAAAAGGAGTCTGTGAACGCTGCAATTTGCCGGAGGAGGCAGTCACGTAGCTCCAAACCAGACTATAATCCTGTTTCAGTTTCTTCAGCTTTTTGTGGATTTGTTTTGGTATGTACCCTATCTGGCTACTTTCCCATAGACTTGGTCATTTTGAGTCGCTGACTTGAAGTCCTGCTGAATTTCTTCTTCAGAAAAGATGCTCTAAGGAGCCTGGACCTCATCATCGGTCCATTTCTCATAGCTCCTCTTCAATTTTAGGTGCATTCTCCAAATGCTAAACAAACAAATTGTAGCTTATAGAAATGAAATAAACAAGTTTGCAGCTGCAATCAGGATTCTGTGAATGGAGTGCAAAATGCTAAATGCATTCCACCAATCAAGATTCTTCAGCACAGAGCCCCGCCCCTCAAGAATTCCAGGGAATTTGAAAATACCTACCTCCTTATCAAGTATTTTTTCCAGAGAAAGTTTGGGGTCATGGGAAAGCATTTTACCTGGGTAATTGCGGTGTAAACATGCTGGGGCTTTTCAAAATTCTGGGTAAATGAGAAAAGTTCCTGCTGTGGAAAAGGGACTTATGTCAGCCCTGGGATGAATTGGCAGTTCATCCCCCTAAGCCAGCTGGGACAGGCTCCAGTTCCCCAACCCTTGAGAGCATGAATGAATGAATACTGCTGTTTTTTTTTTTTACAAACCCCAATTCCCTTGAAGCTTCAACAATTAGTGTCCTCAGTTCCTAAACAGGTGTTGTTGTTAAACGGAAAGGTGATGTAACACAGTAGTAAACATGCCCCAGTCCCAGCTCTTCTGGATTGTGTTGCAGGCATCAATTTCAAAATGAATGAACATTTGCAAAAACGCAATACAGTTTATCACTTTGAACATTAAATATCAGGTCTTTGTTGTGCATTGAACTGAATATAGGTTGAAAAGGATTTGCAAATTATTGTATTCTGTTTTTATTATGTGTTACACAATGTTCCAGCTTCACTTGAATTGAGATTTGTAGTTTTACAGTGGCAAAGTAATTAATTATTGGCCAAGAAAGATTAATATCAATAAGTTTTGCCACTATCTCTAATCCCTTTTCCTCATTGTATTTATGGTACCCTACTTATTGAATTGTTTCCTTCTCCTGCAATAAACAGGCATGAAGTTTCCAAATTGCATCATGATGTCTTCATCAAGAAATAGGGAAATTGTCAGATAAGCATAACCCACATTCTGGATCTACTGGAGGTTGTACAGTTTGATGTCTATCAAAGACCAAAGGTGGCATTGCAGTGACTTGGCTTAGGGCAATGTGTGCACTGCACCATAAATCACCGGGTTCATCAGTATTTCACAAGAATACACCAGCAGGTTTTCAGTAGTAGTATTCAAATATTTTATTTTAAATGCAGCTGTCCAATCTTTCTATTTACACCTGAATTTGACTGAGAAGAGAAAGAAATTAAGAAACAAGTCTGATAAACCAAGTCTTACAGAGTTCCTCAGTACTAAATTGAGCCACAGATACTTGACCTTGTCCACTCTCTGTTAGACACTCTGGTTATGAGTGTGCTAACAGCTAACATGTATCTGGAGTTGGTCTATTGTAGAAAACCGCTCTGAGTCCTCTGAACTTGATAAATGTTGTAGAGGATGGGCTGTGAGTCAGCCTAAGTCTAAGAGCTAAATAACCTTGTTGTGCTAATACAATAAGCCTTTAAAAGCTCTGCTCTAATCTTCATAACTTATACAACAATAGTAATCTACAGTAAGCAGAAGATTTCACTGCTGTAGCAAGTTAGTGTCGGTTGAGTTTTAATCTCTCAGTGGGTATGGTGATGTCTGCAAAAGGTTAACCCTAATCAGTAAGGAAATAGCCTACGGTTAAATGACAAGACAGCTAGAGTATGTCCCTGACTGACCTACTTTACCATGTGTACAATATCAGTCTGCTCCAATTGCTGTTGACTCATAGCATAATGACGAAGCCACTTGAACGTGAGGCAAGGGAGAATCTGAGTCTTAATTTATGACACAAAACCATGAACTCATTTAACTTTCCAGACCTTATTTAACTTTGCAAGAGAGCCTTTTTACATCAGTCAAAGTTTGCTACAGTGTCGCCATTGATATGTTTTTAATATGAGAAATTAATTCATGCATGTAACTGAATACAAATTTAAAGTTCAGCATTTGGACATCAATAATCTGTGGAAAGATGCAAATATATCTCCAGGGATGATTTGCACTGACACCATAATTATTTCACAGTGTGTAAATGCAGTAATTTGATTCTGTACTATTTTGACATTGTCTTTACTGGATAAGTTGAAATATGGGTAGGAATGTATGGACGCTATAGCATGTCCTGCAGCATTCAGCTACAAATACATTCTTTTACACTACAATTTATGTTATTATTTTTACATTGTGCTCTAACACTCATTAAAATGTTTTGCAATTGCAATGTGAGGCCTAATGGATATAATAAGCTGTGAACAAAGTACAGCTGAGCCTTGCTGGAATGTCATTGCTGATGAGACATCTCCCTCAAAACCATAGATGTCAACTCATGATGAAGCTAGAAAAGTATTACCAAATTCATACATTTTTTATATGTACTAAATTGTGCGTAAGTAAAAGCAGTATGCTTCATCTGCATTGACAGTCATATTTGCCCCTCAGGGATAAATAAGTTCTATTTTGTTTTGTTTTTTGATTCCGCTCCAGCTGACTTTGGAGGAAAAAATTAAAAAGAAGCTTTCCTATTGAAATTAGTCAAATAAATAGCATTTCCAGAGTAAGCCTGTGATTATGTTAGTTGTTGGACTCTGTATGTTATTTTCTTTGTTTGTGTTTTTCTTTGTTTGAGTGAAAGTATCGTATTGTGTAAGGAAGGCAGATTGAATTGCTTTCTTACTTTCTTGACAACTTGCCTGCACATTAACCTTTTTGCTCTCCACTTACACTTTTTCCTGAAATGAGCACTTTAACACTGCAGTGTCTCCCAATTTTCACTTATACAAAAAAAAAAAAACACAGTCTCGGCTTGAATCTCCACTTCCCTCCATAATTACCTCGGGGGCTTACTGGACCTTGGCATTCCACTCACTCAGCACTTAGAGTTTAGTTGCTTGCCTGTGTCAGGGCATGACAGACTCGCCACCCTGTATGTCCCGACAGCGGTACCGTTTCGTGGCAACACGTTAACACTTGTGCTGAACCTACGAGCACAGCGTGATGAGCCATGGCACTGAGACAGGTAATGATGTAAGCTTCCCTGCAGTCATTGCGGCTACTGCTTGTTGTTGTGATATCATTTTTCCTGTCTGTATTTATGGATAGGAGGTGAGTATGTGTAAAGCAATGTTAGCAACTATACCCAAGGGACGATTTCAGGAAGATGAAAGAGGAGTTTTATATGTTAAGGACATGTGTACGACATAATTATGTCCTTAAATTCAGTGTATGTGTGCAATCTGTCAGTCCACAACACGAACAACAGATTCTGCATGTACTGTGTAGCTGAAGCGTACTACACACAGGAAGTCAAATGCAGTCAACTGTCACTGAGTTTCACTTCAACTTTAAACAACTGACAACATTGGCTTTAAACAGAGAAAGAAACAACAGAAAAGTTGTGCTTGTATAACAAGTGAGTCAACTTCTACATAAATAATGGATGGCAGTTGATGTTTTGACTAAGTGTTTGTAATGCTTTCTGTAAATGTCTGTAGAAAGGTAGCTCCACTTTAGATATAAAATTTGGTCCAGTCAAAACTGGAATTAAACAGATTCTCCATAAATCAATAAAAGGATTATTACAGTTGTACCTGCATAGTAATTTAAGCATTTGAGTGGTTGAGTCATGGTAGTTAACCTGGACCCCCGCACACACACACTGCTGTTTAGTACTGTGTATGCCAAAGATAAGGCCTGTTTATTCAGATGCCCTGCATTATTATTTTTCAATGCACTGGAAATATAGTGACTGATATGTTCCCTTTTGCATTACGATTAAAATGTATTTAATTAATTTATGTATTCAGGATAAGAACACAAATTTTATACACTTTAAGCAAGCACAAATGTTATAAATCTAGGAAACATCAATTGTTTTAATTAATGTTGTATAAAAAAGAAGCTTCTCCTTGTTGCAATTTTATAATTGTACAAGAAAATTTGTTTTGATAAATGAACATATTTTGAGAGAAACATAACACGATCCACTGTTAGGGCAAAGCTCCAGTTATAACCTCTGCCATGTATGTGTCCACAGATCAGATGGTTACACCTGCTGGTTGTGTATGTGAATCCAAAGCCAAAGCAGCGTGCTGTTGCCAAGTGGCTATCTTCATGGTTCAACCCATAGGTTCAGGCAGAAGTGCCAAAAACTGCAGTCATTTTAGTGTCCACTGGGGCTGGTTCCAAAACAATTCACATGGACTCCCATGTTTACCCCAGTAATAAACATGTTTACATTCTGGTAAAAACAACAGTTTGGTCTGTATTATAATTTCTATATAGACTGATCACCTATTAAATTCCACAGGCACAGATATTTGTGCATAGTTAAGGGTATTATGGTGTTTTAGGATAGAGATGGCAATGTGCTGACGAGTGAGGAGTGTGATGAGTAGATGGAAGTATTTTGAGGAATGGGTGAATGAAGAGAATGAGACGGAAAGAAGAATGGAGGAGGTGAGGACTATGAAAGAGGGAGTAAAAAATATTTTAAGGATGAAGTGAGGAATGCACTATGGAGGATGAAGAGTGGAAAAGCAGTTGGTACTGATGACATACTGGAGGAGGTATGGAGGTGTCTGGGAGAGGTGGCAGTGAAGTTTTTGACCAAACTGTTCAATATGATCTTGAAGAGTGAAAGGATGCCTGAGGAATGGAGGAGAACCACACTTGTGCTGATTTTTAAGAACAAGGGTGATGTTCAGAGTTGTAGTGGCTATAGACGGATAAAGCTGTTGAGCCACAAATTGATACTGGGAAGAGTAGTGGAAGCTAGTCCAAGAAAAGACCTGACCATTTGTAAGCAGCAGTATGGTTTCATGACAAGAAAGAGCACTATAAAGTGAAAGTGCACTCTACATGAGAATGCAGATAGAGAAGTACAGGGAAGGTTAGAAGGAGCTAATTTGTGTCTTTGAGAAAGCATGTGATAGGGTTCCGAGGGAGAAGCTGTGGCACAGTCTGAGGAAGTCTGGAGTGTCAGAGAAGGATGTTAGGGTTGTGCAGAACATTTATGAGAACAGTAATAAATGTGCTGTAGATGTTAGACAGGGGTTCAAGGTGGAAGTGGGACTGCAGCCTGAGCCTCTTCTTGTTTGCAGTGGTGATGTACAGGGTGACAGAGGAGGTCAAGCAGGACTCCCCATGGTCTATGATGTTTGTGGATGACATTGTGATCTGTAGTGAGAGCAGAGAGCAAGTGGGGGAAATCCTGGAGAGGAGGAGATATGCACTGGAGAGAAAAGGAATGGAAAATCAGGCATGGTAAGACAGAATACATGTATGTGAATTAAAGGGAGGTAAGGGGAACAGTAAGGTGACAAGGAGCAGAACTGGAAGAAGGTGTAAAGTACCTGAGTTTCCACACCTTCCATGAGTGTCAATGGAGAGCGTGGAAAAGAGCTGAAGAAACAGGGTCGAGTGGAAGGATAAAAGTGTCAAGAATGATGAGGGATGTAAGTAGCAGCAAAAGTGATAGAGAAGGTTTAAAGGAGGTGCAACAGAGCTGAAAATGTTGAGGTTCTCTTTGGAAGTGATGAGGATGTGCGGGATTAGGCACAAGCACATCAGAGGGACAGATCAGGTTGGATGTTTGGAGACAAAGTCAGAGACCATATTGAGAATGTTCGGACATGCGCTAAGGAGAGATACATGATATATTGGCCGAAGGAAGCTAAAAATGGAGCTGCCATGCAGGAGGCAAAGAGGAACACCAAAGAGAAGATCTGTGGATGTGGTGAAAGCAGACATGTGGCTAGTTGGTGTGGGAGAAGCTGCAGAGGATATGATCAGATGGAAGCAGATGATTTGCTGTGGTGACCCCTTAAGGAAACAGCTGAAAGAAGGAGACCAAGTGTATATTTAAAATTTTACAAGTGAAAAAAACACCAATGCTGAAATGGTAAATATATCAGTGAATTTTGCTTTATTCTTTGCATATAAAATAATGAAAGATGTGAAAATCATTACAAGTGTGCTCACACTGAGCTGCAATAACTCATCTTTATAATTCATTATTTTATTGTACATCAACAGTTTTACAACAGACTACAATATGTCTTCATAAACATTTTCTTTTATATTCAAATATATTATATGTATGGATGATGGCATGACTCAAACAGGATCATACAGGCACTCTAATGGTGAAACTGTGTTACAGTAGTGAGGAACGGTCATAGTAGCAATGACTGAACTGAGTGGTTGGGTCATTGCTGCAACTGTGATTATGCTATTGGTCGCTACACCTACGTATTTGTTTGACCTCTCCTTACATGTCAGTGTGGAATTACATGGTTGGGTTATCAGAGTGTTGATAAAACACTCTGATAACCCAAACACTGCTATAAAAATAAAACTTGCAGAGGTCACACAGAGGTTACACTAAACAGAGGTTTAGAATCAGGTTATTTCGGTACAGCCTTGATAATTTTGTCAATATGTAGTAAAAATATCATCTTTCCTGAATCTAAAACACTATTTTAATAGATTAATCTCAACTACATGCTTGTGCAAAGGTTCTAAAGTACTGTGATTTGTGCAGTCACCATCCACCTACATTGCTAACTTTGTTCAAATGTAAAACGTTGTTGATTTTAAAAACTGCTGTTTAGTCATAATCCAGCCATAAACTATCTTTTGTACAAATGTACAGTATCTCACAAAAGTGAGTACACCCCCCACATTTCTGCCCTGCAGCCCAGTTTCCAGAGGGAGGGATCATGCTCTGCTTCAATATGTCACAGTACATGTTGGCATCATGTTTCCTTCAATGAAAGGTTGCTCCCCAATGCTGGCAGCACTCATGCAGCCCCAGACCATGACACTCCCATCACCATGCTTGACTGTAGGCAAGACACACCCGTCT
>JAQQAE010004502.1:0-18688 GCA_029823295.1 Pseudamia nigra | reverse complement strand
AAATTTTTTGCAGATTTTTTCTTTGTTATCCGAATTTTTTGTTGTCAGAAGTGTTTGTTATCAGGGGCACCACTGTAAATGAAACTGACAGCTGTATTTTTGTCACTTTTTTCACAATATCATTTTGTAGCACCTCCATTTCTGACTTCTCTTTTTATCTGCCTTTGACATAATTTCTCCGTGTATTTCTGTAATCGGCTCTGTATATATCTAGGTTATTTACATATATTTCATCTGCCCTGTGAAGCTTCTGTTTACAAAGCCTAAAAGACAAACAGAATCTCTATTGATACTTATGTTTTCTGGTGCTCAGTGCCAATAAATGGTCGATGCTGTGAAGATGTACGCTAGTAGCATAAAATGAATGGGAAAAGGCAATTTGGTAGCTGTTATGACAGTTCTTCATTATTGTGACAGGCCTACAAGTGGCGTTCATAAAAATATGGAAAAAAAATTTAGTGCAGCCAAATCAATAATGAAGAAGATGTACTATTTATGTTCCCTTATTGATCATTTGTGTCACCCCCAAGCACCCATCTATTTACTTTTCAATCTTTAGAAACCACAAGAGTATGCATAATTTCTGAGGGTGGAATCGCTATATCCAGTTCCTCAGTCTATTCATTTAATCTCCCTTATTTATGATGGATGATGTGCTAGATTGTATCATCATAAATCACTGTGTGTGTGGGTCAGGACCTGGTTGAAGAGTGATACCACTTCCCAAGGCTTTGGTACAGTGGGGTTTATGGAAACACTTCAGGTGAGGTAATATCTCTCCTGTCTCCTAGTGTATGATTTGTGATCTCTATCTCCTGTATCACAACATACCCGGTGGTACTTTGGTGTGTGCTTGTGTATGTGAGGTTTCTAAGATGGACTTGCATCTCCTTCACTTGACCTCCAACAGGCAATGTGCTGGGCCACCAGACGATCTGCCTAGAAGGAAAACAAGAAGCTAGCATCTTATTTATGGTTTGTCTGAATGTCACACATTTTGGTTGCATTGTCATGGCTTCAAGCTTATTCCAAGGGGGGGAATATTTTCTCATTTCTTTCTTGGTCCCATTTGCTCTCCACATCCATTTCTGTTGTAAATTGTTATTGTCTTTCAATACCCACCCCTTTCCATTATCCTCATACCAAAGTTGAACCCAATCCTTTGTCGTCTCTGAAGGCAGGCAGGCAACAACTGGCTCAAGGTGACCAGTTCAGGCTTGAGAGGGAGGTTAGGACTGCATCTTCCCCCTGAGTGCCTTCCATTTTTTGCCTTTATTGTTAGGGAGCAGCTGTTGTGTACCTGGACCCATGAGCGGCGCCTGCTCTGGGTATCTTGGCAGCCAAGCTCCCTAGGCTTTGGATACCAGAGTGAATCAATTCTTAAAGATGACTGTCTGCATGCCGCGTCACATGGACAGGCCGAGAGTGAAGGGCTTAGGGGGCTCTGGAGCTGGAATGCTCTTTGATGGAGGGGCTGGAGAATGAGGAGGGAGGGGAGGAAAGGAAAATATGGGGGGACGAGATGGTCCTATTGTTGTGCCAAGGAATGCCCTTGACGGAGATAGAAGGGTATTGTTTTTATGCCCGTGAACTCTGCCGGGACACATACAGTACATGATGGAGCTGTAAGGGCGATGAACATCTTAGCATCGTCTTCAGTCAAATGCCATGACAAGCATCACTGTGCTGCCTTTTTCCTGTTAACTACATGCTGAAAGTCGCTCTAAGACGTGGCATGAGTGGACAGCTTAGTGTCAACTACCCATTTGAATGTGCAAAGGTTAGTCAATTATTGTGTGGATGATACAGCTACTCTGTCATAAGACCCTCACAAGTAAAGTCAGATGCAGCACAGACTGACAACAGCTGAGCAGGATGCTGATGACCTACCTGGCTCAGAGGCCTAACCTTCCTAATGTCCACTGAGAAACCTGAGAAAGTGAAGATCATATAGGATGACAAAAAACAGATTGGCATGAAAGCTATCCCCCTAGCTTCCCTCACTCTCACTCTTTGTCTTTTTCTTTCTTCTTCCAGCCCTTCAGAAAATAATACCCTTCAGACCACCCCCTCCCTACCTTTCTACCTTGGAAAAGGCTGGTTTATTAATAGTTCAGAGCAGGGTGCTTGGGGCAAGCTGCACTCGAAGGTTAAGGATGAGGGGAGTAAGCAACCAGCAGTCACAGCAGCAGCAGTAGTAGCGCCAGTGGTAGCAGTAGCGGTGTCTTTTTTGGAGAAAGAACCTCATGGTTGTCCTGTATCCATTTCATGACAAATGAAATACCACAGGCTCCGGCCAGAAACAATGGCTTGTTTGGCTGGCTGGAGGCAGTGTGGGAGTTGATGGTGGTGGAAGAGGGTGTGGGGGGGCTAAGACTGGCTTCCAGCCCCTGCAGCTGTCCCGGTTGTCACTCCTTGTCTTAAGGCTCACTCCTGGCTCAACACTCCAGCCCATGGATCAAGGGGATGTGTAATGATGCATATGTGTGTGCGTGCATCCCGAGCCCCCAGAGATACTGTGAGGTAATTCTCAGTACTCAGCATCGTCTGAAAAACGGCCCCAGACACAAAAGGCGAGCTGAACGGTGTTAAGACCCCTTCGGTATGAAGCAGACCCCAGGCATGAGGTCATCAGCCTTGGTTTAGCAGCCTTTGTCCTACAGTGTGATTGACAGGAGGGGTGGTTATCAAAGACAATTGTGGGATCAGTTCCAGTAATGGATGCCAAGATATTGCAGGTCTCAAATAGAGAATATTGGGGACAAATTACAGAATTAAGAAAACACACATTGTTTTCAAAGCTGCAATAAGATACGTATTACATTAAAACAAATAGATACCAACACCCAGTGACATCAAAGCTCAG
The DNA here is from genome assembly GCA_029823295.1 of Pseudamia nigra. Classification (NCBI taxonomy): domain Eukaryota; kingdom Metazoa; phylum Chordata; class Actinopteri; order Kurtiformes; family Apogonidae; genus Pseudamia; species Pseudamia nigra. The sequence continues at coordinate 15,822 of JAQQAE010004502.1, read as the reverse complement.
TAATAGGTTTGCACTTTCACCTTAATATGAAATATAACGTCTGTGAATCTTTTAATCTGTGTTGATAACAGGTGATAAACCTTAATGCACTGCTAATATTCCACTAATAAGCCTGTGTGTATGTGTTGCAAAGGAGAAACACAAATCTCTTCCTGCCTCTCTCTCTCTCTCTTTCTCTCTCTCTCTCTGTCTCTCTCCCCCTTATGTCTCAGAGATTAGCCTTTGCTCAAACACCTCCTGTTCATCTAAGTAATTAAAACATTAGAATTACGGGATTATAAACTGCTTTCTATTTAATCCAGCACTCGATGCTCCCACCATCTTGCCAAATGGGTCAATAGGAAATATAATGGGCCTCTGTGATTTCTGATTCAGGGATCTAGAAGTGGCAAAGGACGCCAATAATGGCTATTAAAAGAGTTTGTGTGCATGTGTGTGTGAGGGAGAGGGAGAAAGATAGAGAGACAGAGATTCCAGACCAGCTTTGCCCTGAGTGCCATCTGTCTTGGACCCACAAGACCCAGATTAGACTGGAAGAAGCCAAAACCAGTTCAGCCTCTGTCTCTGTCCTAAAAGCACTGTTATGTGTTACGTACACACAGGGATACATGTACTTATTTCACGCATCCTAATAATGCAAATGAATTGCAAAAACAATATGCATGTTTTTTTTTAAACACTGGATGCCCTTTTTTGTCTATCGCCTGTGGTGTGTGCATGAGTGTGTGTATACAGTATGTGTGATTCATAGGACCCTATTAACAGGTGTTTGCCCCTGGGGCCTGTGGTGCACCTTAAAGGTCTTGTATGAATGGGTGTCATGATGTAATTTATATCATTCATTCTATCATTGTCTACTCCCAACACATGTTCTCACTTGTGCTCAGACACTCATAAGCCCCTTATTACATTCACTTGACAGGAAGTGTCTCCCTCCACACCTTTCTTGGCAGTTGAAATCAAGGTGTATTACGGGCCTTCACAGCAGCTAGGGCACGTATTAAGAGGCTGAATCTGACTGTGTTGTGCATGGTGGTTTGAGTTTTACATACTCTGTTCATGCAGGCTTTCACAAGTGTGTTTGTATGCATGCTACATACTTTCTGACTGTGTTTGTTTTGCCTGTGTGTTCATTATAGTCTATGTTTCTGTTCCTCACAATAAGGGGTCCAAGTTGACACAGTGACAGTTCCTCGCAGAGCGACAGAGGGGCCCTGCTATCCAACAACAGAGGCTTTGTCACTCTGCTCCTCTTGGCTTGTAATAGACTTCCTTCTCTCTCTTTTTCTCTCTTTTTTATTGAGCCCATTTTCTTGTCTGAAGTCTTAATTTGGGGCGCTGGCCAGTGGGGAGAGGGAAGAGAAGCGAGGGGACCAGGGGAGGGAAGAAGGGGGGTAGAAGAGGAGGTGCGGAGTGGCGATGGCTGCAGACGGACGGCCCTTTGTTCCTCCTTTCCCAGGCTCCTCTCTTGAGCCTCCGAGGCTCCAGTTGCGTTGGAGCTTTCCAGAGAGAGAGAGAGAGAGAAAGACAGAGAAAAAGAGGCAGGGAGGAAAAGGGGGCACAATGATCTATCCAACTGGAATCCTCCAATTTCACAAAACAAATGAGGACCCACACACACAAGAGATGAAGATGGAAAGAGGGATGGGTGTAGAATAGGAGAAAACAAGGATATAATGAAATGCATGAAAAGCAATCAAGAACAAAGAGAATTAAAAAAACTAATATAGAATGGATTAGGTTCTTGATGAAGAAGACATCAAAAATCTCTCCCAGCAAGTCAAGCTGAACATACTGACCACTAGGTGTCCTCATTACTGATGCCAAACCAGAGTTAATCCCACACTTTGCCAGTGGCTTTGGGCATAAGACCAGTGTGTTGCTCTGTATTCACAATAGCTGAGATCCAGTTTTTAATTACCAACACATGCAGACTGATTCCATCAATCTGTGCAATGCAGAAATTTGTTTTATGATTTTTGATTAGAGCTCGATTATTATGCTATGTACAATAAAATACAATGTTAGGTAAAGAAATGCACACAAACAGATAACCATCCTGTGTGAGCCCAAGTTGATATTTCAGTAACATTGCACTGTTTTGGTTTCTTGCCCACAGTTATTTTGCAGGAGTAGGTGTCAAAATGGTTCAAACGGTCGACAACTCATGTTGGTCACTGGTAGGAGGATTATGCAGAGCAGAAATTGACATGAGATCCTGAGTCCTTGTGTGTGTTCATCAGAAAGGTTTCCCAGTATGAGTGGTTACATCAGTGTTTGTATGTCTTGATATTTATCCAAAGTTTTAATGTTTTGGGCTTCATGTGTGAAATCTCCACTACTGGCAAGCTTTAAAATTCCATAATCACTTGATTAAAGCTTAAAGAACGCAAAACCATCTTTAAAAAACACTTCAAACCAAATGGAAAATGTTCTTGAACCTGAGTGTGTGATAACAAGTGATCACGAAGGGAGGAGGGGCCCAGAGAGGGACCTTGGGGACCGTGTCAACGTTTTCTGTGCCGGAGCAGGGACAAACATTGGACAAACATTGGGAAAGGCTGGCAGCCTTTGAGATAGTGGGCCGTTGATCTAAGACTGAGGAGCTAAAGTCCACTATCTCCTGTCTGACACAGCAGCCAAGGTCTTGCTGACACACAGAGCCACAGAACAAACATGGATACCTGAAGACAATGACCTTTAAACTCCCAATGGGATACGTGGAAAAAACAGGAAGTGGTGAAAGTGACTCTTGTGACTTCCTCCCTGCAGGCCAAGAATGATTCAGGTGGAATGATTCTAAGTACACGGGTCATTGTACATAAAAGCGCACACACACGTGTACACACACAGTTGGTGTGTAGGAAGCACAGATGTGGTGTGTGTGCATGTGGTGCCTACTTGTGTCTGTGTGTGTGTGTGTGTGTGTGTGAGATGGAGAAAGAGTGAGTCTTCAGATGTAGCGACAGATGGTATTTGATTACAGAGCAGACGGTCGGTGTTGTACAAAGATGCTGTCTCAGCCCAACCTAAGGAGCTGTAGCCTCCGGTTAAGGCAAGCGGAGGGAGGCAGGCGGAGGGACGTGAGGGAAAAGGAACACAAGAGGAAAAAAAAAATAAAAGCAAGCATGCAAGAAAGACACAAAAGAAGCAACTCCAAAAATGAGCATCAAAGCAAAAAGAGTGAAAAGCAGTCAGGCAAGAACAAAAGAAAGAAAAGGAACAGAGCAATGGGCAGGCGTGGTGGAAAGTACAACAGAGGTCACGATAAGAAAACAGCGAAATGACGCAGAGAGAGTGCACCAAGCCTTTTAAAATACTCCTGTGTTTTCCTTTAAAGACTTACAAACTTAACAGCAAATAACATAGCCACAGGAATACAACATATGTCAGGAGCTGTTAGTAGAAGATCTGTAAATACTGTAATTTTGGAAACTGATTTTAGTACAGTTACATGTTACAGAACTGAATATGATTAGACCTGGGGATAAAACATTAACTACCCTTATACTGTACATAGATAGATAGATAGATAGATAGATAGATAGATAGATAGATAGATAGATAGATAGATAGATAGATAGATATGTCATGAAAGCCAGCTCTCAGTGTGTCAAAAGAAACATTTTCTGTCTTATTCATCATTTAGGGGTGGCACTCAAGCCTCACAGCTAGAAGGTCCTGGGTTCAATCCCAACACCATGCAGCAGGGCCTTTCCGTGTGGAGTCTGCATGTTCTCCCTGTGTCTGTGTGGGTTCTCTCCAGCTTTCCCACAACCAAAAACATGTACTGGGTGAATTGGCTACTGTAAATTGTCCATAGTTGTGAATGATTGTCTGTCTGTATAGTCATGAGTTCTCAGCCTCAAAATTGTGAATTTTTGTGTTTTCCAGCAGTTTTGTCTTTCTGTGCCTTTCTTTATCTTCTACATTAGCCATTCCAAAACACTGGATTGGGACCCACAGGTGGGTCACAGGAGAATTTATTTGGGCCGCAAAACAAATTATGATTATTGTGATTATAAAACTCTTTAGAATGAATGCACTTTGCCTAAATGCAGTTATTTAGTATTAGTGTTTATATGTGTCTTAAAAAGCACATACATGTACATAAAACAGAACTATGATTTCTTTAGCCTACATCTCTTCAAAATGGGTCATTTACCCGCTCCACATCATAATATTAGCCTTGTATTACAAAATAGCAGTTAAAATGGTCAAGAACATCAATTTATCGACTCCTCCTTGATTTATAGATTAGAGATTTGGTTTGTAGTTTCTAAAATTTGTGTCCCCAGAAAAAAAAAAGTTTGGAAACCACTGTTTTATATTGTTTTTGTCTTATTGCATCTTTCATGTACTTTACATCATTTTTTGTGCTGCTTTGCCTTTAAACTTGTCTAAAATAATACCAGTTTCTAAGAGGTTTGTCTCAGACCTTTATATTTGGGTTGATCATTCTTTTCTTTTTAAATCCTTTATCGGGCAAAAGGAATCATACATGGTAACTTCCACAGGATTTAGAAATGGCACCCCCATGTCGATATTTTTGGAAAGTGTCCTTATTTGTTTTTCTGACAATGTTTGCATAAGGAGTTTGAAATTACTCTCACCATTTTTGGACTTAACTGCTGGAATTAGTTCCGTAGTTCCATTTGACATATGTCTGACTGGTGATTTGGAAATAAATGCTCCTTCATCTACATATTTTTTAAAGTAATTTATCCATGTATTATTTTGATTATTTTTTTTTTTTTACCCATGATAGGTGGACAATCGTATATGCTAAGGTTTTTGACTCTCTTATATCCACCAATTACACTCCAGGGTTGAATTGTTAAATTTCTAAGTATTTCAATAAGTGCCCAATAAAGGGTTAAATTTATTATCACTTCATACATTTCATTATTTTTTTGTCCAGTTTAGTTGTGTTAAATTGTTTCTATATTTCTAGCATGTGGGTGTTCATGCACCTTCAGTTATTGTATGGTCATTTTTTGCACTTGTTTTGAAGTGAATTTGTTCGTCTGTGGAGGAAACAGGAGCTTGGCGTTCATTAGTCTGTTGAATTAGTTGAAGGAGCACAAACAGAACATGTCATCTGCAAATAAAAAAACTATATTAGCTTAAAAAGGTGACATAGGGAACATAGAACATGTCAAGACAAACCACTTCTGTAACTACAGTGACTATTTACTATGTGTGGGTGCAGATGGAAACAAAGGAAAGACAAGTGACACTTTCTACTCTCTTTTTCATTTTTATTTCCATTTTTATTCATTTTGCACAAGCTTGCATATATACTGCACATACATTCAGTTCATAGAGGGTGAAGGCACGAAAGGCAATTTGACTACTGGTTGTTTTGGGCTGGGCCAAGCAGTTCAGGGGAAAAAACCTCAAGAGAAAATACAAAACTGATTCAAACTAGTTCCAGCGTTCTAGCCCACCCTTAGACCATGTCCGGGTACACAACATAACAGCTTTTTTTTTTTCCAGTTCCATTTAGCTGCCAATATCTCCATTTCATATCATTAACTGAATTAAAACACTCAGATTTTGAATTCACTTTTAGGCGGATAAGGGTTAAAATCTTCAGAGTCGGTTCTACGTAATGAAATGCAGTACAGCCTTTCCTGTTTGAAAAACAAAAGAAAACGACATCAAATAAATTAGGATAAATTAAACCAATAAATTACACAAAATCTGCAAGACAAATAGACACCAATAACGGAAAAAGCAGCCATGTTGTGTTTTATTTTACAACCTGTGTGTAACTATTCAGACTGTATTTGAACCATAGCTGTTCCAGGTGGAATTACTGCACTAGAATTGAATAATAATGTCATACAAAAAGCATCAACGAAACACTATTTACAGAACATATTGCTAAGTTATACAAAGGCAGTATTTATCACTGTGAGTCCACATCATTGATATTTACAAAAAAAGAAGAGCAATATAATAATGACAATAATAAAAAAAGAATTACTACTGAAAGCATTGAGAAACAAAACCCCCCTTTCAAACAGGTCAGAAAACAGATCAGAGAAAATTATCGCCACACACACACACACACACACCCACACACACACACACACACACACACTTTGCCAACGCTTAATGAGAATCATTTACATGTCAGGATGGTACTCCCAGGGGTGGGGGAGGGGCCACAGTGTTGAGAATTGTGTCACTCACTGGTTCACAGGTTCTCATAATCGGTCTTTTCTCTCACACAGACACACACTCATATACGTCAACACACACACACATATACACACACAATGCAAAGTGTACGGAAATTCCACAAACTTGCCCCCAACTGTTCAAACCCAGTATAAAAGGGTATAAATCAATTACTGTCTCTTTTTTAAACTTACTGTACATCATGTGCCCCTTCCATGACACTCAACAACAACAAATCCCCGTCTCTCTCCCGGGTCAAATCTAGAGCTACGTCGGTGGCATCTGCCCCTGTTTTTTGGATGAGGTCGGGCCACAGACTGCCAACGGGCCGCTCTGTGACATCATCATTACCCGACCACCAGCATAATGCATCGTTCTGTCTGCAAAAATTAACGAAAGGGATGCTGGTGCAACTTCAAGGGCACTGCCGACGGGAAACAGACCCCCGTTAAAGGCATGGCAAGAAAAGAAAGGCGGGGAAAAAACAAACAAAACACCTTTTCTCTGTGGATTCTTAGGAAAGTGGTCATGTAGGAGAGAGCGGGGTCATCCCTCTGTCTGTGTCTTTCCCCTCTGAGTGATCATATAAAAAACTGTACAGTTATTCTTTGTTTCACCCTGACCCTATTTACAGTAGCAACGACAATATTTCATACTCTGAAAACACATTCCCAGTTTATTTTTCGGATTTCAAGAATACAGCCATTCAGCACGATACAAAAAGGTCAAGAAATCAAAGAAAAGTGGTCACAAAACCTGCAAAAAACCTACAGCTATTGCTCCTATGCTATCAACAACTCACTTATTCTGAATACAGGTTTAAACAAAGCCGTCACTAAAAATAACCTTGAGATTTCTTTTATGAAATACTTTCTAACAGTGCCTTCAAAGATCCTCCAGTACAGTATATATTTTTTCCCCATAGATTTTCATTTTACAATTCTTAAAAAGGCTATATATGTATTTCAATAATGTCCAAAAAATAAAATGACCCCAAGAAAATGAAAACTTGAAAAAATATCCTCAACGCGGTATTAAGGTCTTGCTAATCCTTTTTTTTTTTTGCACATAAGTCTTCATTATCCTGAATTAATCTTTTTAGGCAAAGGAACTCTTTAACTTCAGGGCGGGGCTGCAGGAAAGCGGGGAGGGCGGGGAGCGATAATAATCTGTGCATCAGATAAAAGTGTCCTTTCCTTTCTCCTTTGTTTGTGGTGCTTTAGAGCCCTTGGCTGGTGCTTTGAGACTCTGAGACATGCAAGGCCTGGCCCATCCTTCAGTGAGAAATGAGTCCGGCTCGCTCTCTCAGGGCTCCGGATCTTAAGAAGAAAACTGTCCGGGGAGGAGGAGATGGGGGACATAATGAAGGGAGTAGCTCTCTGTCTTTCTCTCCCTCCTTTTGTCAGTCGCTTTGTCTCGCTTATACAAGTCAGCAGGTTAAGCAACCTGCCCCGTTTGATCTTTTGTGATGCACGCACACACACAGACACACTATAAACTGATGTCGCCAAGGTGAGATCAACAGGCAGCTCGCACGCACTTCAGAAAGTCTCATTGCTTCAAACTTACCTCATCAAAGGGGCAGCGAACAATAAATGCCTCTCAAAATACTTTAAAGCAGAGGTTCACAAACTTTTTTGGCACAAGACCTAAAAGAGCAATTTGCCATCTCCTCGGGATCCGCACTCAACGGAGCATTTTTGTGTATTTTAGAATTTCAATTTAAAAGATAATGAGATCAATAATGATAAATATTAGAGTTGTTACTCATTGTGATTTATGTTGTCAATGCCGGTGTCAATCAAAATGAACAAACTGAGCCCTAATTGAATAAAATGGGCAAAATAATCAAGGCTGTCAACAAAAGGGAAAAAAATAACAAGCAATATCAAAAAGAAAATTAGACAAAATTAGAAATGAAATTGATAAAATAGTCAAAAAACAACAAAGTGATTCAGAGAAAGAGCAAAAAATGAATGACAAAATGAAAAAAACTGAACAAAATTCTCAAGAAAATAAGCAAAAACGAATAGAATACTCAAGACAGCATGAAAAACTAATGAGAAAAATCAACACGAAAATGGAGAAATTCTTCAAGACAGAACAAAACTATTAAGAGAAAGAACAAAAAAACAATTGAGAAAATAAAAAAGGAGCAAAAATGAACTGATTAATCAAGACAGTGGATTATAGTGAAAAAAGCAAAATCAGTAAGAAAATTAACAACAATTTTGAACAAAATGGACAAAATCGTCAAGAAAGCACAAAATGCACAAACAATTAACTAAACTATTGAGAAAATGAACAAAATGAACAAAATTATAAAGAAAAAAACAAAAATGAAGAGAGTAATCACAACGGTGGATGAAAGAAAAAAATTCAAGAAGAAAATGGACAAAATTAGAAACAAAATGGATAAAATAGTCACGAAAGCACAGGTGATTTAGAGAAACAACAAAAAAATGACAGAGAAAATGAGAAAATGAAGAAAATAATCAAAACAGTTGATAAAAGTGAAAAATATTAAGGAAAATCAGCATGAAATTATGAACAAAATTGACAAATTAGTCAACAAAGCTCAAAGGGATTCAGAGAAAGTGAACACAATTATTGAGAAAATGAACAAACTTATGGAGAAAATAATCCAAAAAGAACAAAATCATAAACAAAATGAGTAAAAATGAATGTAATAAAATAAAAAAGCAAATCAACAACACAACGTGGAAAATGAACAAAACAAAGTACCGTATTTTCCTGATTATAAGTCGCTCCGGTATGTTAGTCGCAAGAGCCAAAAAATGCATAATGAAGAAGAAAAAAACATGTATTAGTCGCTCTGCAGAACAGGTAGGGGCACCGGCAGGTACGCGCCTGAGCTGCGCTGCGACTCCTCTCCTCTAGCGGCTGTCAGTGTGACAAGCACCATATAGTCGAATTTATTCAAAATATAAGTCGCTCTGATGTATTTGTCGCTCCTCTCGCCAGACTATGCAAAAAAAATGTGACTTTTAACCTGGAAAATACGGTAATCAGGAAACAAACAAGAAAGTAAATAATACAAAAATGGCCAAAAAAAGAAAAGTTTCAATAAATGGTTAACAACATGGACTAACAATTAACAAAATAAGAAGCAAAATGAACAAAAAAAGAGCTAAACAATCAAGAAAATCAATCAAAATGAACAGAATAATTGTATAAATGTACATGGATGAGCAAAAAATTGAACAAAATTAATTAAAAATTAACACAGAAATTGTCAACCCAGGCCCTGAGTTTGAGAATCTCTGCTTTAAAGCCTGAGAGCTCGGACTAAAAATCATAAAACACTCACTGTTGCATACTCGTGTGCATACTCCACAGCACCGCACTGACTGAACACTCAGTGGATGTCTGCCAGGTCTCTCTCTCTGGATCTGTTCACTAGTGAATTTTTTATCCTGAATTCTGCAGGAGCTGAAATATTTCAGTTGTACTGGCCTGCTGACAGTTTTCTGCAGAGCTATGTGCTCATTGTGCACACTGCCTAGACACAATAAATCTTTAATTTCATATTAATTCCGCAGTTTGGACACAGAGCTGCAGTTGTGGTGTTTTCAGATAGAGTGGGTTCAGCTTGCGGGAACATGACAGTTTGACTTTATTGGGTTGAACTGACTTATTTCATATGTCTTTTGTAAATTAGTGTGTGGAATGAAGAAAAGAAATGTATGCTCTTAGAATCACACTTTGATGGTAAAGAAATGGAAACAAAAAGTTGCTATTTGAACTGGAATCACTACAAAATGTAAAGTCTCACAGCATATGTAATTTTCCTTCTGTGTTGGTTTTTACATGGCAGTTCTATTTATGCAAAGCCCAGTGTATGGTTGGTTTTAGAATATCTTGTATCACATTGCAAGATGTAGTATCATAAATGATACCAGCACTGTATTCAGACAATCCTCCAGCACTGCAGATACGGATGTTCGCTATTTGAGTTTTACCACTAGATGGCCATGTTACACTTGGATCTCTCACACACATCACACGTACTCACACACAAATGCATAAACAAATCATTTCCACACAGAGAGAAGATGACTACAAACCTTCATGGCTAAGTAGCTTTTATAGCATATAGCCTTTTATTTCATTATCTAAAATGAATTATCATGTTCTTCTTAGACTATAAAGACACTGAGCTAATTCAGACTGAATAATGTAGTGATTTATCAACAGAGGAAAAAATCTGTGACATGAAGATTTGTGGTGAGTGCTAAGTAAGGTTTTATGTGTGCCGCAAAAGAAGTGGTTTAGCTTCAGAAATATAATATCTGGTCATGCATTCAGATTGCTCTCTTGGTGTATGAAGTTAAAACTGATCAACTTGTCACCATAAGTGTCATAATGAATTATCACTGGAAAGGGAGGGGGGCTTTTGCATGTACCTTCAATAGATGTTGGATAACAAGAAACGACCGTCAGGTTTGTGGAATATGCTGTTTATAGTATACCTTAACTTTTCAGTACATACAGCAATAAGAATAAATTCAGTTTGCTTACAAAAAATGAAAATTTGTCGTGCTTCACACCTGACAAAGACATATGTTTGCGACATTCACCAGTTTGACAGGTTACTGAGTATCACTTTAATGTGCCATGAAAAAAAGTCCATTATATAATATGATATGCCATCTGCTACCAATTGTGTCATATGCATTGAGCCAAGAGACAGCTGCTTTCTTAGTCACATTTGGAGGAACCTTTGAAAACGGCCCAGGACTTTTGAGCCCATTATGACGTATTCTGTCTAGAAATGTGGACATTTAAGTCTCCTAAAGTGGGACTTTATCCTAGATACCGCCGCCAGCACAAATATTGTTAGTTGGGAAGGTTCTGAGTTTGTGACGTGCACTGTGGTGGACCAGATCATCACTGACTTTACAACTGAGTAAGCTTTAATTTAACTGATGACTGGATTAATGTTGGACCAGCTGTTGATACCGAACACCGGACTGTCTAAGCCTCTTGTGTAAGGTGTTTGCATGAAAACAAACCATTCAGCATAGTCAACTGTCACAGGCAACATATGTTTGTGTTAAATTGCTGTGCCCATCCTGAGCTTGTTGAAATGAATATGATGTGTGCAGTTCATGCTGTTTGAATGTTTTCTGGCTCGCAGACGACAGTCCAGTAACTGTAGCCGGTGCAGACCTTAAGTGGACCCCAGCTCCTGTGACACGCTGCTCTTTATGTGATACTCCTCTCACATGTTTCCAATATGGGACCCCAAACCGCTGCTTTACGTATGAAATGGGGCAGAACACAATTCCGCTCTTGCTGGTATGTGGAGCACGGAGACTTTGCCGGATGGGACTCCGTCTGACAGACTTGACTAGTCAGTCCCAGACACTCCTCATGGAAACTCAGCTAATTGAAGACAGAAGTCCGTACTCTGGTCCCCCCTTTGTTTTCTAGGCTCCTCTGTTTGCCATGATGCAGCAGCAGTAGCCAGTGCTAATCTAAGAAAGTTGATCTCGGCACGTACCCAAAGAAAGACAGACAGTTTAAAAAATATAAACCTTTGAGGCATGTGGAAATAGAGTATGTTTCTATAATTAGTAATATTGCAGGTGATGTAAAATATCTCGTTAATAGTCACAGACAGTTTAAACAGTCCGTATTGCGTATTTCCTGTAAGTCTAAGTATGTTCTTGGCTTCTGGAAATAGAAGGAACTCCATAAAAGAATGAGCAAAGAAAAACACTGGGGTATTGCAAATAACAGCATAACATTTCCCAGAAAATACCAAGCTTGTGTGTGAGCTAATCTCCCCTGACAAAAGTGTGACCTGGAATTCCCAGTTTTCCAGGCTTTGGGATGCATGCCCAGGGAGGAGTGTTGGGCCAGCTAGCTCAGACTGGAGCAGGGTTTCCTTGGCAGCTCTTCCAAATTCTTTGACTTTTCCAGACAATACAGAAACGTCCGGAAACCAAGTGGCTAATTGGCCACAGAGGAATGTCTCAGAATTGGATGGATTTTTTTTTTTTTACTGCTTTTACATAATCTATCACCTCTCCAAGGGACTGGAAAGTGTGATGTATATCTGTGAAAGTTAGTGTCGAGTATAGCTCCATTCCAGCCTGGAAACACTGATGTCAGTGTCGCTGGGTACTGAATCTGAATCCACTGACACAAGTTCAATTACAACCAGGCTACGACACCTTGAGACTTGAACTCCTCAGTGGTTTGGAAACAGTGAAGTCGCAAGGGGAAAGATACATCTTATTGCTTACAATTTAAACAGTATGTGTTGAGGGCATCGATTAAGGAATGTCATACCGCAAACTCTGCTTATTTGTTTGCTGAATCAATTCTTGTACTGGAACAGTATTTTCATTAGCAATTCATCTGCCTGTTATTTTTAATGGATTGTTTTCTCTATAAAAGGTCAAGCAGCAGTGCATTTGTCATTTCCTTAAGTAAGTGCAAACCCCTGTGGTACTTCAGTGACTGCCACAGATAGTAAAGACTCATTTGTTCCTGTAAATGATAAATCAGTTATAAAAGTAGCAGTCAGTGAATCAGTTGCTGCAGTCCTCTCCTTAAATAATAACACGGAGAATGTTAAAGAGACTCCTTATAAGATTTAGCCACATGGTTTCAGACTTCCAGCTTCATTTATCCTTTTAGAAAGTATGTTTTCACTCCATAGTCAGAATATTCTGTCATTTGGTCATGAACCCTTAGGATCTATTCTCAGCCCCGTGGGTACCCTTAACCTCAATATTTAACATCCAGGTTACCAGAGAGAAGTTAGTTTACAGGAGAGATAATGTACCCCTTCTTAACAAGGGATCCATTTACTTCTGGTTTTCAATCCATTATCAAACAGTCTGTTTCAATGTCTGATGATTTACTGTAAATCTAAACCATACACTCTATATATTAGTGGAAAAAGTGACTGTGACATCACCCATTGGTTTATCAATGGCTGTTTTGAGGCCAATCAGGTTGTCACTTCCTGGATGACATTTTGGAGCCAAAAACAGGATGCAACCATATTTGGACAAATGGCAGTGGAGCTACTGGGGTGCAGTATGTCAGGGGTCTAATAGGTAAGCTAATGCTAATCTCTAGCTTACTGATGCAGTAAAACTTCACCAAGCATTGGCAAACAAAGTCATATTACGGTGTTGTTGATGTAAAATCTTACCCACAACTGCAGTCAAGTGTATCTCAGGCAAACTATGTGCTATTAAGCAAATAGAATATATGAATGTCTAACTCGGCCCGACTCCACCGGCGAGTCGCGTTACCACAGCGACATGTCAATCAAACCTCAGCAGGGCAGTGATTTTTCAGATTATTTCCTGTAATATTTTAATAATGGAGCAAAAAGTTAAACATAGACCACCAGATAACTTTTTAGAGGGTCCAAACGAAACATTTGAGACCATGAAGACTCATGGCAAAAACTTACTCAGTCTTTTCAGAGAGAAGTCCACTGTAACTGTATTGGACCCAGGGCTTCTTGGAGCCCACTGAATGGTGCCCCAGCGGACTACGGCGGTATTACAACTTCAGGTTGCTTTCGCATTGGCCTCACTGCACAGCCCTGGTCATTACCCCCTCTAAATAGAGAGGTGACTGTAGGTCACACCCATTCCCTCTACCGCTCTTCTAGGTTATGGATCCTAACTTTGGTAATGCATTACCATCAATGGCGAGCAATACATATTTTTCACACCATTTATGATGTCTGTCAATTTAGGTGATTTTACAAGTCAAGAAAGTTGCTGTTTCTTGCACAGGTAGTGAAATATTGCATAGTTTTGTGTCAGTACACTCGGTGCATTTCTTTTCCCGTCTCCTGTGATGCACATTGCAACACCAAATGGCTGCTATCTCTGCACATTACACCTTGTTCTTTGAAAATAAAGTAGTGAAAGATGAGAAAATCACTACAGATCTGTTTGTGTTGAGCTGCAAAGACTCTTTAATTGTTCTGATTGTGGCAAGTTGACATGTCACAATGTCATATTCGTTACTTCATAATGATGTATTTTCAGTCTTATATCTCAACAGCTTTACAGCAAACTAGTACGGTACTAAATTGACAAGCATCATATATCAAAATGTCGACAAAATTCAGTCAGAATCATAAAATTATCTGCCACTTGCCAGAGTGTAGTACAGTATTTTTGCGACTTTAGGTCCCATGGGTCAAAACTGGAAGGGTTATGACTTAGACTCTCTATGAGACAACTTCTTGTCTGTGCCATGGATACTATCATGTAGACATTTGGCACATTATCCTAGAGTGTCTGGATGGTTTATTGGGTCTTTTGGTCCTAGAGGACTGACTGAGGAAAGTGATTGTGACATCCAAATGACTTGTTTCAGCTCCAGTTCTCTGAAATATGCACTGTGTGAAGACCAATTTGTTTTCATGCATTAACTTAATCAATCCACAAAATTGGTATAATCTCTCAAATGGTCAGACTAGTCTGCCTGCTTTACCACTGAGTTAAAAATGACACACTAGGCTTACATTGTGTGTTGAAGTGTAGTGCTTTGACTAAGCACCAGTTAATGACAAATTGAACAAGAATATCTTGACCAATGAAGTTATGTTTTTACCATTGTTCATCCATTAGTCTATAATTTTGGATATTATCATCTTGTGAGTTCTTCATAACAGTGATCATTCCATTTTAGTAGTTCTATGCCAAAATTCGAGTTGAAGAAAAAAAAAAATCCCCTGTTTGTCAACAAAATTATTTAAAAATTAGAAACATGTCCATTTTCTAACATGTCCATAACTCAATAATAGTGAATTTTTTTCTAAAAATCACAACAGTAAATCTTAAAATTTTGTACACAGATTATTGTAGCATTTAAACTGTAGCATCTTTTGTCACTTATCATTCGGCAAAGAGCAAATAGTCAGAAAAAGACATGAGTCACTGTCTCCATGAAGCCATGTGCTTATGTTTCTGTGGAGAGGTTTGCTGTTTTGGCACAGACTTGCACTTGGAGTACTGTACTTTCTAATAATTACGATGAGATAGTGACTGTACAGTGTTTTCAGTGACTGATAAAATGAATTAAAATAACTTTTGATATCAGTGTAAGACTAGCTGTATGCTGTTTTGTCTGAATGTTCCTATAACTATCAAACATAAGTACAAATAATATACGTAACTGTACTGCTGATTCTTGATTTTCATCTTAGTTCAATAGCCTCAATCAGTGTCTAATTTTTCTTGAAGGAGTCTGTGATTTTATATCCTGCTGTCTGGGATGCATATGAAGATGTTTTCTCCCTCTGGTGAATGTTAATTTTAGACGTGTTTCTCTCACATTGGCTGGTTTAGTGCTATCAGTGGCAAGCAGCTGCTTTGAGGTCTGGAGTAGTTCCATCTATTAGTACTGTTACGTTATACTATAACACATGGTACAAGAAATTTATTTGGAGTAGATCATCTGCTGTTGCTGGAACTGTGGTTTTATTTTACTCAGTATGACAACATCAACACACATAAATCTCAGTTTATTTAATTTACATACCCTCTTTCAATCAATCAATCAATCAACTTTATTTATAAAGCACTTTAAAACAACCACAGCTGAAACAAAGTGCTGTACAAC
>JAQQAE010004501.1:0-18689 GCA_029823295.1 Pseudamia nigra | reverse complement strand
GCAATGTCTGATTTTCATTGGTTAATTTTCATAAAAATTTTATTTATTATTACTTTTGTCAGATTCAAGTTATTTCTTTGACCATTGTGGGTTTTGCTGTCATTTACAGAGGGGTACCAACAATTTTATCCACGTCTGTGTGTGCGTGTGTGGTGTGTGTGTATGTATGTATGTATGTATATATATGTATGTATGTGTGTGTATATATATATATATATACATATACATATACATATATTAGTGGAATCACATTACATAAGTCTTAAAAACCCACAGAAGGTAGTAATTTATTAATTGTAACAGGTTTCGTCATCTGTCAATGGTGTTAGGCTGCTTAAGGCTATTATGCTTGAAGGAAATGATTTAACTTGAATATTCTTCAGTAAACATGGCAAGAATGAAACTCTTAATCATTTCAATAAGTTACCTCTTATTGAAATGTCCTGAGTGATTCAGTCACAGTCTATATGTTTAGTGGTTCTATGTACCGGTATAGCTAAAAGGTAATAACAGAAGTTGTGTGTCTTCACAGTAGAGCATTTTACATTGTCTGCAGTTTCTTTGACTGACAGATACCAAGTGACAGAAAATACATATGCATTTAAGTAAAAGTAAAATATCTTGCATAATAATCTTCTCAAGAGAATAAATTAAATCGATTAGAGTAAGTTGACATAGAAGTTGATTCTTGTAATTCATAATCTTTACATCTCTATTTCAGGTTTTAGATTAAATAAACATAGCATTAACTACCCAGAAAGAGATCTTGTGTTGTGTGGATATATTTTTCAAAAATCCAAAGCAGAAAGCAAAACTTTATTGCTAAGTTTTTATAAGCATAAACCCTTAGTTATTTGCCACTGATATCTTGTCCACTCAGCAAGTCTGCTGGCTACTACAATGCAAACATTTGAAATACTGAGTTTAATATGTTCAACTATTTTACAGTTTCAAATAGTATACTTACACTAATGTTTCATTAGAAGAGTACAGTAATTGTAATTTGTTACTTCTATTCTTATTCCTGTGTGACTTTTGTCTTTTTAGATGAACCAAGTGTCTCTGCTGTAGAAGACAGTGAAGCAAACTGTCCCTCACTGAAGCGCAACAGTACAAACTCTCTTGAGGATTCAAGCAGTGAACAGCCAAGTCTTGAACAGCAGTGTGACATGCCTGAAGAGGGAACAGCAGATCCCACTAGCGTCACTGCCATCTCTCTCAGTAAGACCCCAATCATGAGGATGAAGACAAAGTCTGAACCGAAGAGGATCGCTGTGTCCCTGAAGTCAGCAGATGAAGCAGTGGAGGCTTTTGGAGGAGGAAGTGAGGGAGAGGTGGGAGGAGAGCAGGAGCCCATTGAAGCACCTCTTGGGCCCATGATGCCTGTAGAGATGCTGCTGCACGACTCCATGAAGCTCGGAGGAGGGGGTTTGCTGGTCAGCCCACACTCAGAGCAACCAAGGAAATCGTCTATTTTAAATCCTACTGTTTTACCTGCAGGCCTTGCACAGGTAGAATAACTAATATTTTTAGTGATCTCTCTGCAACAGCATAACTGTAGGAATACTCCTTTCCCCCAAAATAAATTTGCCTTCATTGATAATAGCTCAGATGGGAGACTGATGTATTTCCATGTTTTCATTTAAAAGGTATAGAAGGTAATATATCCTTAAACTTGTCATTCACTTGGCTTTTAAAGTTACAAAACAACCCATTATAGCTCACAAATGTGTACACTTGGGAAATTATTACCAGCAATTGGTAACTCATTTGCTGTCATGGGAAGGTCACGTATAGTAATTTAGCATGGATTAGCATGCTCTCATCATTGGCAAGGGTGGCAAAAATAGATTATTTACACTTTTTAACAAATGGGCTCGCCCATTCGTTTCAACTTTTTTTTTTATCTCTTTCCATTTTTTCTTTTATTCCAGGTGCTCTCTGCCTTCCAGGCACAGCAGAGTGCTGCAGCAGCAGTTCAGCCTCAGCTACTGATTCCCCTCAGTAGCATCCCCTCGTACAGTGCAGCAATGGACACCAACCCTCTGCTTGGGAGCACATACAAGAAGTTTCCTTATCCCTCCTTGGCTGAGATCAGCAGCCTAGCTGCACAGACACAGTTCACAGAGGAGCAAATTAAGGTGAATAAAAGTGCTGGAGGTAAAGTAAATGATTGCTGCTTACAAGAATATTATTGTCACCTGTTATTTTTGTTTGTATAATACCAAAGATATGAATGAATAAAATACAACATCCATGATCATGTTTGGTGTAGAAAAGCTAACTCCCTCCAGTCTTGGATATGTAAAATATATATACCAATATATAATATATACCAAATGTATTGTACATGCAGGTGTGGTTTTCTGCCCAGCGGCTGAAGCACGGGGTCAGCTGGACCCCAGAAGAGGTGGAGGAGGCCAGAAGGAAACAGTTTAATGGCACAGTGCATACAGTGCCTCAGACCATCACTGTCATTCCTGCTCACCAACTTTCAGCAGCAGCCAATGGCCTGCAATCCATTCTTCAGACGTGCCAGATAGTGGGCCAACCTGGTCTGGTGTTCACTCAGGTACGTAAGGAAGCAAAATATGTTATATGTGAGGACTGGACCCAACTTACAATATTTATTGTTTCTGACTTTCTGAAGGTTGGACCAGGTGGGAACCTTCCAGTGACCAGCCCCATCACACTGACAGTGGCAGGGCTGCCCAGCCAATCGCAGAGCTCCAGCAGAGTCTCCTCCCAGCTGACAGCAATGAGCAGTGAACTGAAACGGGCTACCACTGTTCAGCCTCCCTCTCTCTCTCCACAGGTGGGGAATGTGCTTAAAGCTCACATTGATTGAGCAGTTTTTTCAGTCAGCATGTAGTGTGTCTGTCAGTGTTTTCTTTGTGTACATCAAGAATGGATCAGTTTTTTTTCTGCAGCTTTTGCCTTCTTTCACACAGATAAAGTATGTGATACCCCTTTATGTATACAGAATAGAACACATTAGTTGGGATTGAAGTACCTCAGGAGATTTTTTTTTGTCATGGGTGTGACACTAACAGTTTCAAGCTGTGCAGTTTGGTTTAATATGCAACTTTTTTTTTTCGCTTTTCAAGGAGAACTCAGCCCTCAGTGCTGATACATTCATCATGCGGCCTAAGAAGACCAAAGAGCAGCTGGCAGAGCTGAAAGCCAGCTACCTGAAAAACCACTTTGTCAGTGATGCTGAAATTGCACGGCTAATGAAACTCACAAACTTGACAAAGGGAGAGATCAAGAAATGGTTCAGTGACACCAGGTACAACCAGCGCAACTCCAAGAACAGCCACGTCATTGTTTTTCATGATGGAGGAGGCAGAGGAAGTGGCAGCTGTAGCAGCAGCGCTACGACCACCATCGTTATTGACTCGAGTGATGAGACTCCCACATCTCCTCATCCTCCCCGCACGCCTCCAGTGAAGGAGAAGGAGACACGGTCCAAAACATGGAATCCATTTCCAGACTTTACCCTGCAGAAATTTAAAGAGAAGACACCAGAACAGCTGGTGGTGCTGGAGGAGAGTTTTGAGAAGAGCAGTACCCCCACTGATGACGAACTGAGCCGCCTGAGGACAGAGACAAAACTGACACGCAGGGAGATTGATGCTTGGTTCACTGAGAGACGAAAAATGCCCTCTGCCAGCGCCTCCTCTCCTGATTCTTCTGAGGGTGGAAAGATGGAGACAGACGGTGTAAAGGCAGGAGAAGGTGCAGGAGTCAGCACTTCTCCCACCACCTCTTCTCGAAAGAGCAGTCAAACTCCTCCCGGCAGTCGCAGCAGGCAGCTGCCCACCACCAGCAACACCAACAAAGATTTAAAGGACAAGAGTAAAAAGTCTCCAGTGCAGCTCCATATTCTGAAAAGTGCCTTTGTACGGACCCAGTGGCCCACCCCAGAGGAGTATGACCAGCTGGCGGAAGAGAGTGGCCTTGCACGCTCCTACATTGTCAGCTGGTTTGGAGACTCTCGCTACTCCTGGAAGAACGGGAACCTTAAATGGTTCTTTCAGTACCAAAGTGGTAATGTCGAGGGGCCAACAGGCAGCGGAGGAGGCAATAAAATGGGAAGTGGGCGTAAAAGACGTGGCCGAAATCGTGGCTGGGGGCGCTCCCGAACACGGAAGCAACCAAGGCGGTCTGTGTCATCCAGCGCAGATGTTGATAGATCTCCTCCATCAAAGAAATTTAAGAGTGGGAGGGAGATTCTTAAAGAGTACTACCTGAAGTATCGCTTCCTCAATGAGGAAGACCTGGACGAGCTCGTCACCAAGACCAATATGAGCTATGAACAGGTAAGATCTGCAGCTGCAATCTGAATTCTTGTGCATTGACAGAATCATACTACAGTAAAGTCACAGTTGCAGTGGAAAGAGATGATCTGAATGTCAGTGTTTCAATAGCACACTCATAATCTAGGATTTGAATTGTAATTTTTCATCTCAGTTTTTAAATGTACTCCAATGAAAAGCATTATTTTGGGTATTGATACAGTGATGAATCTGTGCATTTATTGGATATGTTTTAAATGATTATAACATGATAATAATATGACAAAAAAAATCATATAGTCTTCAGTCAGACATTTAAAGCTTTCAGTGAACATGCTGGGATATTCAGTCAGACATTTGTCCTCCAATTGTCTTTTCCTTGATGCTTGGCAAAAATGTGGAACTTTATTTGGGCCTTGGTATGTTGCATTGCAGGCCTAGTAGCTTCAAATCCACAATCTTTACCTCTTATTTGACTTTTGACTAACGCTAAATAAGAGTGAGCTCTGCAGTCTCCTGTATTTTTGCCTTGGTCATATTTTACTTTGCGAGTCATTGGTATTTCGCTGTGGCGACCCCTGAGGGGAGCAGCCGAAAGGAGAAGAAGAAGAAGATATTGTACTTTGCCAGCTTTTCAAATTTTCACTTATTTTTGGTTTTATAAGTAAGTCTGTCACATACTGTAAGTCAGCAAAGAAAGGGCTGCTACCTCTGTTAGGGAAAGTAGACACATGAGTCACATTAATAAATGCTCTCTTAAGCTATCATGTGAAGTTTTCTTTGTGGAGGTCAACAAAATGCTACAATCCCTACAATGTACTGAAATGACTGTGGACATTAGTAATTGGTGATGTAAGATCACAATATCGCCCAGTCCCAACAGTGTGTTTGTCTTTTCTTTAAAAGGTGAGGGAATGGTTCGCTGAGGTCCAGCGCCGCTTGGACATGGGGTTACATCCCTTCCAGGAGTCAACCTCAAGACAGGCCGATGGAGCTGAAGAGGGAGGTGATGCACAGGGCTCTGCATCAACAGCCACTGAGGAGCAGGGTGGTACTGGGATGAAAGATGATGACGATGAGGAGGAGGATGATGATGTCGATGATGGTGACGAAACAGATGACAGTGAGGTTTGGGAGCCGTCACGTAGTGTTCGAAAATCATTGTCAGTTTCTGAAGACTAGCGACTGGAAAGCAGGTTTACAAAATGGAATTATGATTAATGCTGGAAAAAAGTTAGCTTCACTAAGCCTTTTGCCACTGACTCCTCAACTGCAAAATCCATTCACTGTAATTTCAAACGATTGCTGAATCACATTTACATGAGACAACCTATGGACTATTAGCTTTAGTGCATATATACATTATGGACTGTATGAATGTGTAACAGTAAAGAGATGAAAATCATGTTAGGGAAGTACTTTTTAGCAAATACTGCAAACTTAAGCAGCAAACCAAACTTTATCATAGCTTAAAAACAGCTGTTGCACAATTTTGACAAAAAAAATACCATGAAGTGCAATCTTCAATCTGAGTTGAAGATAAAACTATTAACCTACCCCCATTCCCCCCAAAATAGATCAATGCAGATGTAAACTTGAGGAATTCATGAATGCTGACTGTTACAAAGAGACACTTCACATGGCCACGTTGACCAAGTGATGCTGCAATTCCAGAATTCAAACTTTAAGGGGGTTCAACTCTGGACCTGGACTAACTGCAGTAATGAAAAATGTGATCTGTTGTGTTTATGAGGGTGCTGAAAATCTTACAATTACAGGTCTACTAGCAAGATGTCCCTGCTGAGCCAAGTCCACGGTGAAAGACTGGACTTTGTAGACCTGGCTGTTTTTTCCACTTGTAAGGATTATTGCAGGACAGATATTAATTATTGTTGAAAGTCACATTGGCCAAACTGGCTTCTTGAACTGACATGTATTACAACTGACACTGAAAGTTTGTCATTTTATCTCCCAGAGATAAAGGCTTAAGGGGACATGAGACAAGGTACTTTGATGCTGAATGGTGCCAGGATGATTTTAAATAATGCAGAATATCTGCTCAAGTCTTCCCTTTATAGTGGCTGTTTTGTTTTATTGTTCTAATATTATGGATTTTTAACTGGACACCGGCAGATCTGATGGAAAAAATGGCACAGTATATGTGTAATATGCACTGCTATTAACAATTTTAATTACATTTTAAACTTTTCTACAACACATCCTGTGCTATTGCCACCTTTTAAAGGTTCTGTAGATTCTATTGTGCCAAAGTTGAATGTGTTGTTTTCTGAGCAGTGAGCCACAATTTGAGGCATATTGTGAACTCAAAAATGACCGCAGTGGGTTTGACCTCTGGGTCCACTAATAACAGAAGTAGAAAAATTTCACTGTAATGATTCTTGAGGAATTTACTCCTAGTAAGCATCTGGGGAAGGGAATGGATAGGGGAGTTTTTGATTGTTTTAAGGAAATGCACTTAATTGCTTTCCTGCCAAGAGCTGCTGTTGTCAGGCCTATTGCAGCACATGTGAAGTTACAGCAGTGAGTTAGCTTAGCGCACATACTGGAAACAGCTAGAATGGCTCTGTCCAAAGGTAAAAAAACAATCCTCCCACCAGCACAAAGTCAATGATTTGTATTACAGTGAATGTGTAAAAGTAACATATTGTGGAATAGTTATTCCTTTAGACTCTGCGGGTACAGTGTTTTTTTTTCTGCAGTTTTTGATGTTATTTAAAGGTTCAGTGTATAATGTCAAGTGAAACTGCACATTACGACAAACTAAATGTCTTCCCACTCTTCCTATGGGGTCTACCAAAATCTTGAAAGGCCATGGTGACACCTACTGTGCATTTTTGTAGTTCTGGACTTTTTAAGTTAAGTGTTCACTAACTAGTCGGTGCTCAGACATAGTAAGTGACAGTAATGCACCTCAATGCTGGATGCCACCTGCTGTGAAATGGGAAAATGAGCAAGTGTAATTCTGTTCTGAGCTGCTGTAGAATCATGGTGGTCTTAGTGGAGGCAACCTGTGAATGCAGTACAAGCATCTCACTCTAAGGTACTATACATCAGAGTCATACCTTCCGGTCATTATGCACTAATGAAAAAGCGTCATTATAAGTTCATGTTATTACAGTTCCACAATTAGATTATCCTGAATCCCCTAAATTGTTAATATTGGACCTTTCACATGAATTGTGCTGAATTTTGACAATATTTAGTGAATAACTCCAATGTGCTAATTGATGAAAGTCCATATAGTTTAGTTTTGCAAATAACAGACAGTTTCCACTTTAAAAAAAAGTTTTTTCAGGCTGACTATTCAGGCTAATATGCTACTGTATGTTTTGTCAGCGCAGAGTTTTGTCTGTTTCTTGTGTTTGAATTTTATATTGGTTGAGAAGGCCCTGAGGCTGCCTGTCAACCTCAGTGACTGCACGATATCAGTCTGGAACTGTTTTTGTAAAACTACATTCACTTTTTACATAATTTAAGTTTTATACCAACTAAACAAATACACAAGGTCATTTTCTTACCTTTGGACAGAGCTACACTGATATTTCCACCTGTTAACAATCTTTTGCTGAGCTCTTGCTTAAATTTTCAAACTGTTGCTTCATGAAGCAGAAGCAGCTCCTGCATAAATGCAATCCACTCTTTTAGTACTTACACCTAACAGAGACCTTTTGTTTCAGTTGAGTTCAGTTGAATGAATCTGCTCAACTAAATGAGGCCTGTGAATCTTTTGGGTCCTGACTTGTACCTTAAAGAACACTGTTTGACAGTATTGTGAGTAATTATTTAACTTGAGTCTGCACTGAAGTTAAAATGCGAAGCACCTATACTAAACTTTAAAAAATGCACTTTGTCCACTTGTGTCCACAATGGACTTAATCTTGATTAGGCACCTTATTCTCTTATTATACCATAAAATGGCTCTGAGAGACCAAATCAGTTTTGTAAAACTAGAAACTAAACCAGTATTTTGCCTTTTTTAACCTTAATGTGTTTTCCGGAGGAGGAGTTTTACCAATTTACTGACTTTTCTACAAGTATGTGTTTGATGTTTTGTATGGCTCAAAAACTGAACAATCACCCAGTGCTTTCTGTCACTAAATTGCACAATATGAGCCCCTTTTTAATCTTTGCTCCTTTGAAATGGTGTTTGATTTGCCTTTTTATTTTTTTTTTGTATTATTGGGAATTGTCTCACATCTCTCCCTTTCAGTTTGCTGTTGTTAAATGACACCCAAATTCATGACGTGCACTTCCCAGGACGTGTTTTTGTAGCCCTTTGCAGTGTCCTGGTGGCTTTCCGTCTCGTCAAACCATCGCCAACACAGGCAGAGGCTCAGACAGGAGTAATGGGACATGTGTACGTGGAAGGAATTGTCATTGTGTGTCTGAGAAGCAACAATGAAGCTTTGCAGAAAAACCTTTGTGCCTACATGGCTCGTGCGCTTGTTTGAACCGAATTTCACAGATACTGAGAGAGAGTTCGCAAACACTTTGGGGAATCAGAAGTGAAGCTGCCGTGTGGTTCTTTAGAAAGACTCGTTCAAACTAAGCTGTGACGCATGATCGAGCTCTACTTTCTTTCTGCTGATGCTAAAAGATGCCTAAAAACTCCAGAGTTGACTTTGGAAACTTTTAAGTCCTTAAACATATACCTTGGTGTATTCTGAATTTTATAATATTTTGTCACCAGGCATCTGTCACACTATATTTTAGCATCTTTAGCTACTGTTAGAAAAAAATGTAAAAAGTTAATGTTTTTGTCTGCTAGCTGCAAGCTGAGGAGAGATGAAGCTTTTGTGTGTTACACTGTAAGGTGACAAGTGCCTGGTTATGAAAAATGACAGATTCAAAATGTTAAGGTATTACTTTTGTCTAATACTGCATGCAATAACAAGACTATCAACTGCTTATTTTGTACATACAATAGTTGGGTTGCTATACGTGGGATGGAAAAAGCCTAATTTGGTTCTTGTTTTTTTTAATCAGTTCATTTTTAGCACCACATTGGCTACAAACAGATTTGTATGGTTTTGAAAACTTATACAAATTATGGTTTCTGATATATCTATTCAAGATTTACCACTTTTGCAGGGTTTTCCTGCAGAGAGAATTATGAGGTGTTGTGTTCATGGAAAGTGCTTTTATAACAATTTAAATGACACTGCACTGAAAGAATGTCTATTTAATGAAATAATTCTTACGTTGTGCTCAAAGATTTGAGATGAGCAGGAACAATACACATTTTAACATAATTGGCTGATTAATCACATAACATGTACTGATTGTTGGCTTCTTGACCCCATTTTTACTACTGTTATTTCAGAAGTTTAATATTGAATTTGAATGTAATTTGCCATTTTTAGAGATTGATCTTTACCAAATGGAAATACTTCTTTCCTGTAAGAAAACGTTTTTTAAATTTTCTTGTAATTTGTCAAACATTTTCAAGTCTTCCAAAAAATATTTCTACCTGTCAAACTGCAGCCAGGAAGACAACAACTTTGATAGGTTTGGAAATGTACTGCAGTCTTTTCATGCCAAATCACCCACTTTCAGAGGAAAATCGCTTACTGAAGAATGAAAATAAATAACATCTGCTTAATTAAGAGCGAAATCCCCAATATTAGTTTTGGTGCCCCTTGAAATTCTCTCTGTTTTGCAGATCAGGATTGGGTCCAACTTAGGAGATTCAGAGCTGTTTGCTTCTACAGCATGAAGTTATAATTGTAATAGTACACTTTATTTTCTGGGTGATCTGAGCCAATGGCCTGGGAGACTATGGGTGCTTTGATACAGAATGGCTTACAATCTCATATTCCATATTGAAGTATTTAATTAAGTAACTCTAAAACAGATTATTCCATTGTAACTTACTAAATGATGTTTTCTTCATTGTACAATTATTAGAAGTCTCAAAATGTATGGGTTGTAAACTATCTGATCTGACAGCACAGTACACATGAGCAAGATGACCCCACCCCAGCCTCATTTTCTGCCAGGAAAACCCCTGTAGATCACTATTATGGAATTATGCCATCAACTCTTGCCAGGTTTTATCTTTTTCTTGGAATTATATAATCACTCCTTGCAGTAATCCTTCTGTTTTTGCTCCAAAATAAGCCTTTAGTGTGGTACGCCATGTGTTAAGCTGCACACATGACACATTACTTTGTTTTCTCCCACAGGTTAGACTTTGTCCTGTTCCCAATAATCCAGCCCAGTCTTTTAACAGTGTGCTCCTTCTTTACTAGTCCATTTTGAATGGTTTTGTATGTTTCTATCTATGAAAAATGCGTCATTACAACTCTGTCCTGATATTAGTGACTTGCTTGTAAACAATACAGACTCCTAGCATATGTACAGTAAGGTAGTGGTTTTGAAATAGATTTGGTTTTAGTTATCAGTCAGTGTTGCCAAAGCAGCTTTTTGGTACTTAGATTACACAAAACATAGAGTCTACACACACACTTACAACCATGTTTCTAAAAAAAAGTTGAGTCACTGTAAACTGTCAATGGAAACAGAATGTGATTATTTTGAAAGGCGTGTGGTTTTCCTCCTATCAACTGGACTGGAAATTTGGTTTGAAGACTCTGTAATGACCCTGTCCTAGGTGAAACTACACCTCTTAGGGTGAAAGGGTGGAGTCCTGAACCACAGAGTATAAATTCTGGTTGCCTACATGAGTTTATTTAGAACTGAAGAAGCTTCCTGGATAGGTAGCAAAACGTCTTCAAACCAAATTTCCAGTCCAGTCGACAGAAGAAAAACCACACGCCTTGGATACTATGACCTGGATGACTGAGAATCTTCACAGACATTATTTTGAAAGCCCTGAAACCCCTTAGTTAATTGTACAAAGACAGCATATCAAATGCCAAAAGTGAAAAATTGAAAATTGCTTGTTGATTTTGAATTTGACAGAACATGCAACACATTTCAAAGATGTGACAATCAGGACTGCATCAGGCCAGTTTAGCACCTGGACTCTTACTACAGAGCCATGATGTTGGAATATGTGCAGAATGTAATTTGTTTTGCTGAAATCAATAAGGCTATGCCTGCAAAAGATGACATCTCTGCAGCATATGTTACTCCAAAAACTGTTTAAGATAAGATAAGATAAGATAAGATAAGATAAGATAAGATAAGATAAACTTTATTTATCCCACACTTGGGGAAATTCCTTTGTTTACAGTATATTGTTGAACATCACTGTTGCCTTCTAATTTCCATCACAGATACTGGCTTTTGAAAACAAGCCTTGATGGTCCCTCTCCTCTTTAGCCTGGTCCACACAGCATCCATGGTTTCCAAGAAGACCACATCGCATCAGACCACAGGACAGTTTTCCACGTAGCATTTCACATTTTTCACATTTGATATGCTGTTTTTGTGCTGTTATGACTTAAGCATGGTATGCAAATTATGTTTATATTTTTATTACTAACAGCAACTGAAGGTTTTTTTTGGAAACTGGTTTGTAGTTGAGTGCACCTGGGAAATAAATATCAGAATTTAAACACCAACTACACTGGGGTTTTGGATGATTTTCTGTCCTTCGCACTGTTAAACATGAATCAGGTGAATGAGGCTGCTGGTAAGTAAAGTAAGTGTCATGTCCTCACTCTGTATTTCCCAGGTGCCATGTGTGTGAGGTGTGAATTTATGTTGAGTACGTAACATTGTGCAGTAGAATTCAGAGCTAACAGTGTAATCCTAGTAGTTTACCCGCTGTCCTATTATGCACCTCTGTCATACTGTGTGTATTTCTGGCTGTACTCCTGCTGTCTCTCGCTCTCTGTATGTAGACAGGTAGTCGGTTGAATGTTTCTTGAAGCAATCAGAGATTCAAGTGTTTTCACTGTACAGCAGATTTTGGCAAAATACATCCTGTCAGAATTGTAATATATATAAATGTCATTTTGTAAAGTCATTGAGTGTGGAGAGTTTTTTTTCTCTCTCTCGTTGACAGTTTTTAATTCACATTTTTGCTGTTTCAACTTTTATCAGGTCTATTTAGGTGAAAACTGACCCAAAATAAGTTGTGGAACTTTCTTTTATTGAGTGTTATTTTGGTGTCTTTGTTTATTTTTGGTCACATTGTTGGTTATTTTGTTCATTTTTCTTAGTTTTTCTGATTATTATGCAAATTTCTTGTACGTTCCCTTCATTGTTTTGTTCATTATTTTAATTGCTCTTGATTATTTTATTATTTTGTTCTTTTTCTTCATGTATTGGTTGATTCTGCATCATACAGTTATTTTTTGATCATTAAAAAAAAATTTCATGATGCCTTGATTGTTTTTTTTACTTTCACTTTAATTTTTTTCATTTTCTTGAATAATGTTGATTATTTTCTTGATTTTTTTTTTTTGTTCATTTTCAGTCAAAATATCAGAGAAACAGTGCAGTAACTTTATAACTTTTGAATTTACTGTAAAAACTTGACAATTTTGTCATTCCTTCAATTCTTGCCACTTTTTCTGAAATAAAACGTGACTTATGACAAATATCACAAGGTCAGTTTTGACCAGTTATGGAGTTAACTGGGCTTTGTCGGGAAGTATAGCGGTGGTTCTCAACTGGTGGGTCAGGACCCTAGAATGCGTCATGGACTCATTCTGTGTGAGATGCAAAGGAAATAAGTAAATAAATATACACACACATATATAAATCTAAATAGGCTGTATATATTATTTTGCAAAATGTCATTCATTTGGCTTATTATTTTATTCAAATTTGTTCATTTTGTGGATTATCTTATATTCTTAATTTTTTTTCATGTTTCTTAATTACTTTGGCCCTTTTTAATTCATTTTCTCCATCATATTGTTCAGTCTCCTAATGTTTTGTTCTATTTTCTTGATATTCTTTTTATTTGCTCATTTCTGGGATTGTTGTGTTTAGTTCTTATTGTTGTGTTCTTTTTCTTTCAGTGGTTGATTATTTTGTGGATTACTGTTTACTCTGTTGAATATTTTGTTCATTTATTATTCATTTTGTGGGGTATTTTGTTATTTCCTTGATTCTTTTATCCTGTTTCTTGATTATTTGCTCAATTTTTTATTCCTTTTTTGCATTACATTGTTCAGTCGCCTAATTATTCTGTCCATTTTCTTAATTTTGTTTATTGTTTGCTCATTTCGTGGATTATTTTGTCCTTTTTTGTTGTTGATTATTTTGGCCATTACTCAGGCCTTTTGCTTGTTTATTTAGATAATCATTTACCGGTAGTCATTTTTTAATTTTTATTACTCTTTTTATATTTTGTGTAGGTTTGAATACTTGTTTTTTAAAATTTTTGTTAATATTGTTTTATTTTTTCTTTTCATTTTTGCTTATTGGATCATTTTAGCCATGCTGTGGATATTTGTTAATTGTTCATGGATGTGTTTTAATTGTGCTATGAAATTTAAGTGAAGAATATATGCACATAATTTGTTCATAATATACTTACATTATATATGCAGTATTTTAGTAGCCTACAGACAGTGGTGATTCTAGTGTCTGTTGGGGCCTTGCAACCAATAATCAAGTTAATTAATAAAAATGTATGTATTGAGTATAACCAATCATATTTTTAAAAAATCAACAAATACAAAACAAAATGAACAAAAACTAACAAGCTGATGTAAATTCATAAAATGTACACTCTAACAGACACAGTTTTAAAAAGAACATGCAAAACACGAGAAAAAAATAAAGTAAATTGATGAATATGATCATAACCAATAAAACTGAGCAAAAATCTGCAAAATGCAGAGCAGAATGGCAATTTAAAAAATACATATACCTAAATTGCAATTGTTGGATATACAGTAACCAACAAAATTTGGAAAAAAGATAAATACACAACAAAATGAAGAAAAATTAACCTGACAAACAAAATTAAAAAAGAAAATGCATAACAAATTTAGAAAAAAATGATAAAACAAGTAAATAAACAAAAATGATCAAAATAATTCAATTACACCAGAATAAGAAAACAACAAAATGAGCAAAAATGATCAAAATTAAATGAATAAAACCATAGACTGTAACCAAGAAAATCGACAATTTAAAGTGAGTTGAAAAAAAAAAATTAAACAAAAGTTAATGTACTGTAACTAATTCCACATCTTTAAATCAACTTTTTTACTCCTACACAAGGACTTACTTTTAGGAGTGAGTCATGGAACCAATGCTATACAGGCTTAAAATTTTAAAACCAGACCGTTCACAGCTTCTTGCTCATTTTTGTAGCTATTCTGGCTTTTTGTTAATTTTTCTACATTTTCTTTTCAGGTTTTTTTTTTTTTTTCATTTTGTTCAGAGTTTTGCTTATTACGTTCGGTTGGCTTTTGTCAATTTTCTCATTTATTTTACTCATTTTCTTGATTGGTTTTTTACTTACTGTATCTCCATTATGACATTCTTTTTTTCACTTAAAACCAGAAAATGACTAAACTGAGGCACTAATTTGTAAACATGAACAAAATAATGAAGACAATGAATAATGAACAAAATAATGAAGAAAATGAAAAATATGAACAAAATAATCAAGGAAATAAGTAAAAATGAATAAAACAATCAAGAAAATGAGTAAAAATGAATAAAATAATCAAAATAATGAGTAAAAACGAATAGAATGATTAAGACAATGAGTACAAATGAACAAAATAATCAAGATAATGAGTAAAAATGAATAGAATGATTAAGATGAGTAAAAATGAACAAAATAATCAAGAAAATTAGTAAAAATGAACAAAATCATCAAAATAATGAAGAACATGAACAGAATTGAGCAATAGTCAAGATAATGAATAATAATGAACAAAATTTTAAAAATGAAAAATAACAAAATAATCCAGAAAATTGAAAATTAAAATAATGAACAAAATAATGAACAAAATAAAAAAAATGGACAAAATAATCAAGAAATATATAAAAATGAAAAAAAAAATCAAGACAATCAGTAAAAATGAATGAAACAGAGACCACCTGTTCTATTTGTCTCCAAGACCATCCAGCATCATGAAATGTTTTAATGTAGACTCTCTACAGTCAGTCCTCTGTGTTTCACCATGTTGAACAGGAGTGAGGAATTTCAAACTGAATTTATGCTTTTATATCCAGATGTGAGCCAATATTCTGGACTTCTCTGACAAGGCAGAAATTATAACATAATGTTCATCCACTATTGAGATGTAAGACTATAAAAATATTAAATTCTAAACACTAGTACAAACAAGAAATATTGTGAACTTGGTCTCTCCATCATTTGTTCAGAGTTGCTGAAGACCTTCACCTCTTTCACTGCTTTATTCTCATGTTGACACTGTGATTGCTTTGCAGTTTATTTTCTACTGAGGTGTGAATCATTCTAGACATGACTCTTTTTTTATGTCTTTGTAACAAAATACCAAAAATGATTATATTCTGTGAAATGCCTTTTGCAGTGGTTCTTTGCAGCACTAACCATCCATTCACTCAAAATAAATTTGTTTCTTACAAAAACAATTCACAATGTGAGGTGTTCAGGGCACATCCCACTGGGAGGAGCCCCTGGGGAAGACTCAGGACACGCTGGAGGGACTATGTCTGTAGGGTGGCCTGGGAACGCCTTGGGGTCCCTCCAGAAGACCTGGATGATGTAGCCAGGGAGAAAGAAATCCGGGCTTCCCTGCTCAAGCTGCTGCCCCCGCGACCTGACCCCATGGAGAAGCAGTAGAAGATGGATAGATGGATGGATCATTATTTTATATTTCACAAATACTAAACTAACAAAAGTGACATACATTTATAACTTAGTGTTTTTACACAGAAGAATAACTGTAAACCAGCAATGCCAGAAATCAACAGAATCAAATCCCCAACCATATTTGTGCTGCATCACCTACACACACTTAATACAAAATTTATTTCTTCCAAAAGATTTATTTTAATTTTTATCTGAATTTATTTTACGGTCTTTGGCTGCTTTTACTATGAAACGACATCTTAACTGGCCTATATTCTAGAGGAAACTGTGGAGTCTTTATGAATATTGTATAACATTGATTTTATTGATCGAAATGTGTCAGTTTTTCTTGTCTATAGCAGGTGTCCAAGTAGTGTGTTACAATTATAACGTTCCCTCTTCCAGTTTCCATTGACAATCGGAACCTTTAAATCCCGGAACTGTGTATTTTGACAAGGTCCTGACGGTCTCTATAACCCGTCTATGTTATAATATAAACACGAGGGTGTAGCTGCGGTTAGCGGTGTTTGGAATAAGTTTACTCGCATTTTGAATGATTGTTTCTGGTCCTAATGGAGATTTTAGGCAGCACGTTTGACGACTCAGTTTTCTGTGAATCCAGAGATCGAGTTTCTGGCATTTTGTCATCGTACAGCGCCAAAATCTGCGAACCAGAGGTGAGTCCGTTTCTCTGTATGTGTCAAAATAAGCAAGACGCACAGAAATGTACAAAGAATTGACTAAATAGTCAACCAAATGAACCAGGTAGTTTTTTTAAAAAGCCAAAATATCCCTCAAAATGGCCAAAGCAATCCACAAATTGACCAAGAAATACCCAACTGTTCAAAATGAGCAATATAATTTTAAAAAATTCACAATAATCCACGAAATGAGCAAAATAATCAACCAAAATTGAACAAAAACAACCATTAAAAAATGACCAGGTCAATAAACTGACCAAAACTAAGCAAAAGTATTCCACAAAATGAACCAAAATAATCCACAAATCAGCCAGAAAATTACCAAAAATACTGCACCAAATGAACAGAAACTCAAAAAACCCCAAATAGACATAATTTTCAAACGGATAAGAGCAAGTCCAAAGTAACAGAAAAAGAAAAGAAAGAACACTACCGTAGTTGGAGTCACAGCTTCAAAGCCTGAGAAATGTGGGCAATGATTCAAATGTTTGTGGTGAATAAGACCTGACAACCTGAGACTTTAAAGACCTTATTTTTGTAAAATTAAACTGAAGGACACACCGACAGCTGGTATTACATTTTGAAAAAACATAAGAAACAACACAGGACTTAAGTTTTGTGTTAGATTTCAGCAGATCCGCTCTTAATTTCCAGTTTTATGACATTTAACTTCATCTGTTTTTAAAATCCTTACTCTCTTGACTTGTGTTTGTTGTCATTGTTTAAAAAAAACTGAATGCAAAGGAAGAGGTTTTGATTAAACACCATTTTCTGCTTCTGATTAGTTGTTAATGAGTCAGTTTTCTTTTTTTCTAAGTGTATGAAATGATTGAAATCAGTAATCAAGAATATAATAGAAAAATTAACCAAAACTAAAGAAAATTGTCATTGTTTAAGCAGTTAAGAGTTTTTGTTCGAGCAGTTTGTAAACTTTTCAATTCACTTGTTTATTCTTTAGTTCAAATATGTGCCCATTTGTTGATTATTAGTGTTTTTGTTGTTACTTTATTGATTATTTAGTTCATTTTGTCAAGATAATGGTTATTTGTTCATACACTAGCTCAGTACAGAGTCTTCTGAATTTAAAGCTTGTAATCCATCCATCCATCCATTTTCTACCCCTTAATCCTCGTGAGGGTCGGGGGGGGGTGCTGGAGCCTATCCCAGCTGACTTGAGCGAAGGCAGGGTACACCCTGGATGAGTCGCCAGTTCATCGCAGAGCTTGTAATCCATAAATATGCAATGAAATATGCATTAATTTACAGTAAATAAGTTAAGGTTCAACATCAGCTTATAATATTTTTTTTTCAGTTTGGATCCCAATTAGATGACATTTATCTTTTTGCTGAAAGTCTTTTAATTGTCACAGTGAGTCATTGTATCATGGAGTTTTTGAATGCATCATAATCACAGTACGATCTGTGTGTGTGTGTTTATAAATCACTGTCTTTCTCTCCTTCCACCCTCTGCAGTGGTTTTGTGACGCTGCTGCTCTCGATACAGATGATTCTTTGGAGAAACAGAAAGTCTTAAAGTTCAGAGGTGACCTGGCTGTGAGACAAGGAAACTACCAGGTAATTTAACACCCACACACTTTAGACCTTTTGATAATTATTACAGTGGTGGCCCGGATAACGAATTTAATCTGTCCCGGCATCACGCTTCGTTATCCGATGCGACTTTTTCTATAAAAATACATGTACATTATCTCACAAAAGTGAGTACACCCCCACATTTTTGCAGATATTTAATTATATCGTTTCATGCGACAACACTGAAGAAATGACAATGAAACACAATGAAAAGTAGTCAGTGTTTCGCTTATATGACAGTGTAAATTTATTGTTCCCTCAAAATAACTCAAAATATAGCCATTAATGTCTAAATCACTGGCAACAAAAGTGAGTACACCCCTTAGTGAAAATGTCCAAATTGAGCACAGTTAG
>JAQQAE010004500.1:469-18690 GCA_029823295.1 Pseudamia nigra | reverse complement strand
CCCCGCTCCCCCATGTGTGGTTCTACTGCGCATCCAAACATGTCGATTGGATTCTCTGCGCTGTGAGTTTAAGAGACCAGATGAGATGAGCATGGGCTATATGCAAACAAATGAAATGAAATGAAGCCCCACATTCATGCATTTCATTTACATCCCTGTCATATAATAATCAGGAGGAAACAGTAGATACAACATATTCACTGTATAGTCTGTATGCTGCTGTATACAGGAGAGGTAACTGTATAGAGTTCTAATGTTACTCTTAATTAGGAGATGATAATAATAAAACAGTACAAAATGAAACGGCAATTTCCGTGATTTTTTATATTTTGATTTTTTTTGATGATATGCATTTTATGCTCAGGTTTTTTCAGTTTCTTTTGTTCACATTGTCAGTTAAATCCATTATAAAATGTTCTCATCTTTTCATTTTGTTCATTTAGACGTAAATCATCAAATCACTCATTCTTGATCTGTCTTTGTTTTTATCCTAGAATTTTACAACTTTTTTGTCTTGTGGCATTTCAGTGGACTTTTCTCTTGTATCTTTTCATGTTCAACTTTTTCACTCTTGTTGCATCTTTAACAGTGTTTTCGTCGTCTTACACCTATTATATTTTTCTTTTTTCACAAATGTAATCTTTTGCAACTTTTTCATCTTTACATAATTTTCATTAAATTGTATCTTTAAACAACCGTGTGGTTTCTTTAGTTTTCATCGAAGATGGAATTTCAATCTGGTTCAAAGTGAAAAAAATCTTTGACTTCATTGGTCATATGACAATACTCACAATAACAACCTAATCGGAAAGATTTTTTTCAAACTAATATTATTTTGCTGATCTGATAATAATAAATGACGCTCGTGTTATATAAGAATAATTATAAAGACATAAAATAAAATCATAAAAAATGATCTGTTATTAACTTTTATAACTGTTGTACATTTTGCAGTGGCAAATATATAGTTTCATTTGTACTTGTAAAAGAATCACATCTCGGTGTTTGTCATATTCTGACCAAGCAGAAGGTCAGAAAACTAGGAATAATCAGATGTCTTTATCTTTCATCCAGAGCCAAATCAGCCTTGAAACACCATTTCATAATGTGATCTTAATCTTAATAATTTGTTCAAATCCCCAAAGCCTGGGAGAAAACATTCATCCTGCACTCCGTTAATATTTAACTCCACCTCCACCTCTTCTAAACTCAGCTTGCTCCCGCTCTGGCCGGTAACGGTCCGGTGAGCTGACCCAAAGCACGAGCTCACGGTGCCGTGAAGGACGTGCGCGCGGGGAGGGCAATCAGGTCGCGCGGATACCTGGAAACCATTAATACATTAAAAGCAAAAAAAGCACGAGCAGAGCAGTTGGTCTGGTCCGGTTTGGTATTAACTTCAACACATACACATAGTTCCAGGGTGGTGTGGTGATCCTAAAGGGGAAAAAAAAAACAAAAAATATATCACGGTCTGGTGTGTGTGTGTGTGTGTGTGTATATATGTGTGTGTGTGTGTGTGTGTGTGAAACTAAACTTCACTGAAGTTAAAAATGTTTAGTCAAAAATAAAAGAAAATATGCACGTTAATTAAATATATAATGCCATATAGTTTTGCAACTGATTTTAATTTGTTTACTAGTTCAAAATAAATACTATTGTCAAATGAAAATAACCGACATTTTTATGTTAAATCAAAAACACAGATGCTCACTTTTAAAGCAACGAACATAAATAATAAAGTAAATCTGAAGTCCTACCTCCTCTGCAGAACAGTGTAAACATTTGCTCCTTCGGTTTTTTTTCTGCAAAACTTCAAATTGAATTTTGCTACAAAGAAATAACGTGACTAAATTAACTCGAAAAAGGTTTAATTCCATAGAAAATTAATTGTCCCTCTCTGAGTGTTAATAAGGCAGCGGAATTGAACCAAAGATGAACTGTAGACTGCTCTGTGTGTGTGTGAGAGAGAGAGGGAGAGGGAGAGAGGGAATGTGAGATCAGTGTGTGTGTTTGTGTGTGTGTTGCACAGAACATTTGTTCATCTGCTGTTTGCTGCGGGCCTGATGTTCAGTTCACCAACCATTCCTCGGACTTTACAAGGAGTCATAAACGGTCATAAAGCCATAAAAGAGGGGAGGTCTAGGGTGATACACACACACGCGCGCGCACACACACGCACACAAGAGGGGTGGCAAAAAGAGCCATAAAGCTATAAACCAGCAGTCTGACTCCTTCAGCTTTAATTGTCGATAATCTCTGAAGTTTCTCAGATTCCTGGAGTTCCTTCTGCAGACTCGTCACTGTTTACACTGCAGCGCAATCACACGTTTGCACCACTCTGATTTCCTGCGCATTATGTACAGGCTGGCGCACTGTGAAGTGTGAGAAACACGCTTATTATAATTATCCTGTTGCATTTGGAAACTGAAGTCTGACAGACAAGGCAGGTAATTTATATTTAAGTAGGTGTGTTGAATCAAAAATACCACATTTCCAAACGCTGCATTGTTGATCATTATTGCTTTCTTCAGTTTTACTTTATTGGCGGTATTCTTTGTAATAGACCTACTGCCTATTAATAGCCGGGATTGATTTTTTGTTTTGTTTTCCTCTAATTGATGTGAAATTCTTCCTCTTCGTCTAGCATTCCACGCAGCTGTTTTCAATGTTAAAGAAAAATTGACAAATACAACTTTTCCAGAAAGTGAAATTATGTGCTTAAAAAGTAAAAATAAAAAAGTGTCCATCAAACCAGAGACAACATAAAAACCCAAACGTTTCAAGTGTGTGCCTCAGACAACAGGAAGCGGATTTACCGGGAGGACAGCACCGTGGCGTGGAGAAAACACCATGACAGGCCTGTGTCTCTCAGCTCTGAGGCGGTGGTTTAAAACACAATCGCGTCCACAGTGAGGGAGCTGCATTGTTTGCCGTCTTTGTTTCCGCTCCAGAATCTTCTTTTTCTTCTTCCTACGCCGTTTGGTGCCATTTGACGCACGGATGTTAAAGTGCGGCACCTGTAACACAAACACATCCAGCTGTAAGCGACTCAACATTTATGAATGCACTCAAAAATATTAAGGAACACGGATGCCCCTAGTGATTACTGCTGATGGAAAAAGATGCCCCAAAATCCATGAAGTCACACAGAGCTACACGCCGTCATTCCAGTCTGCTAGTTTTCACGGCGCTATGGCTCTTTTATTTATTTTATTTTATAATAAGCGGCAGGACGCTCAGGTTTTAACCAAGCATAACAACCTACTAATGTTTTAATCTGACACCGGGTCAAAATTTCACTTAAAGTATAAAAGTCCATAACTATCCCATAGCTTCAGTTGTGGTTAAGCTCATCTTTTTACCCGTTATATTATATAGCACAATATTAATTACATCACTGAATTATGTCGTATTTGATCCGTGTCATACTTATGTTTAAAACGGGTTATTGTTTATGATTGTATAAACAATGTCTATATCTGTTGTATATTCTATGATATATCGACGGGAATGTGTTTTCAGAGTAGCATAGTGTTACATGTTCATAATAGCTATTATTCGGGGATGACAGCGGTTTACAGAACAGCCTATGGGTTCGTATAATATATAATATATAGTGTTTCATGTGTAATATAACGTAATTTGATTAGATTTTTTGTTTGTGGTACAGTGTGTTATAGGGTTACCATGTGAACACAGCTCAGCTTTCATTTTAAGACACACTGTTGCCATGTTATACCACTTCATAATTCAGCATTTATCAGAAATACTAAACCCTGACATTTATTTATATACCACTGAGTTTAGTACAGAGTGAATATGTTTTTCACGGCACATCTATTCAGTCAACACGTTTTAAACAGACTGAACTCAATTACAGCAACTGTCCA
This sequence comes from Pseudamia nigra, assembly GCA_029823295.1. Classification (NCBI taxonomy): domain Eukaryota; kingdom Metazoa; phylum Chordata; class Actinopteri; order Kurtiformes; family Apogonidae; genus Pseudamia; species Pseudamia nigra. The sequence continues at coordinate 14,800 of JAQQAE010004500.1, read as the reverse complement.
TACAGTAACTTCGTCTCTAACCTGCTACATGAAACACGTCAATATATCACAGGTTTGCCAGACAGAAATATTTCCCCTGAGCAGGTTGAGCTTCCACTACTCTCACCTTAAGACTGGACTAATGCTTCATGGATGTGTATATATAATAATAGTATTACCGTCCTGTGTGTGTCCCAGGCTGGAGGCCATGCTTGTCCTATGATCATTAATGATTAAACCACAGTCAGCTCCAACACAATGCTGCTGCTTCCCGTTCTCACAAAGCGGAGAGGAAACGGAGGTCCTGCCCTGAGAGAGAGAGAGAGAGCGAGAGAGAGAGAGACAGACAGAAAGGGTTCACCGTAAAAGTTAAAAAGAGAGATTCCCCATCTGTGCGCGTGATCCTGCGCAGAAAAGCTGGGTTTGACGATAAAGCTTATTATCTGTCTCTGTTACTCTGAGAAATAAAGAAGGAAAGCGCGAAAGGCATGTACGGAGGGATGGATGAGGGCGGGAGGGCAAAGTAAAAGTAAAAATAGAGTCTTTGTCTCTATTTGTCAGTCGGACTGTCTGCACTTTGGCCAGACAGACAGACAGGCCAGAGCCTGTAGGGGAAACTCAGGCAAAGAGACAGAGTCAGACTTATTTATGGCTGCGGTTATTTTATGACCTCAGCGACACATATTCCGTTTGTAAGTGCGAATGAAAAGCAGGCCTGCTCAGCTTCTCTTTTTTGGTTTTTTTTTCACTAACTCCATGAAAATTTCACTTTAATCTCTTTAGTACAATTACATTTAAGCAGTGTGACTGTGTTTGGTACCAATGTTGTTTATTCTGTCTGGAAAAAAAACTTTAAAATAATTGAAAAATGACTCAAAACTTTGCGCAACTTGCGCAATACGCATTTTAATGCATTGAAATGAGCATAGAATAACCATATATATATATATATATATATACACTTTTCTTTTGGAATTTACTCATTTGCAAATGAGATTAAAAACACTTTACATTTTTAAATACGTAAACTGCTTTAAGTACAACAATGTGTGAGTGGGTAAATACATGAAATATTTATTTGTTCCTCAGAGCTTATTTTTGTCGCTTTTTCTTTTTTACCATATATTTATGGTTTAAGTTCTTAATTATTCACTTCTTTAGTTTCAGCCTAATTACTTGTTGGTAAAAGATCAATGACAATGTCTAATCCTGACTGTTTGAGGCTGAGCATATTTTACGTGAAAGGCCAGTGTGGACTCGTGCGCCAGACTATAATCAGTGTCAACAAGACTTGGGGAAAAATATAACTCGAGTCTGCTTTTTATTTCTTTCCGGGAGCCTAATCAGTGTCACAGAAGAAGAAAATAATAATTCACCGCATACATAGATCAAACTGAAGAAAACAACGCACATGACGGACCTCACCCAGCGCACTTTACGCACAGAACAACACGGGACAGACCAGCCTCAGCAAAAGATACAATCTTGAGTGGTTTGTGCAGAAATATAGATGACGTGGTGAGGACACACACACTGACTTTATTATTCAATAATCCAAATGTACAAACACCTCAATCACAGTCTTGCATATAGTCCACATTATCGCACATCCCTTCCCAACTCAAACAGGGGATTACGCATGACCGGTTCAGTGCGCGCTCCCGTCTGTGATTTACGCTCCGCAAATTCATTTTAATGCGCTCTGCATTATCTGCAAAGCGCCGGGAATATGTTTTATTATTTGGTTGCCTCTGGTGGCGCAGCAGCAAAACCCCCCTACGGGCAGGAGAGCAGCTTTCGTGCGTGAATGAGCTGCTGGGTGTTATGAGTCCAACAACAGACGGAGTGAAAAGAAGACGCAGAGGGAGCGTGGAGAGAAGCGCTTTAACGCGCAGAGGATTCCGGTGCCATTGCGCAATGTCACACCGGGAACCGGAGGGAAAATTAGAAAAAGATACTGAATGTGAATTAGAAAGAGAGGGAAAATGAAGATAGGAAAAGAGAAAGGTGGGGGTTGGTGGTTCCCAGACCCCCCCTTCTTCCTCCTCTTCCTCCTCGTCTTCCTCTCCTCAACGAAAAGGAAAAGGGGAGAACGAATGCCAGGCACGGAAGCCTCCCATTGGTCAGTGTGGGGTCAGCTGGTCTGTGCCTCAAACGTAGGCTACCCCCTCCCACCCCACCCGCTCCTCACCCCGTCCCCGCTTTTCCACAGACACATACACATACACACCGACTCACCCTCTTTCTCTGTCTCTCTCTCTCTCTCCTCTCTCTCTCCCTGCCCCACACTGGCACTCAGCCACCCTGATACCCCCCTTCCCCTCTCCCTTCTCCCCTCACCCGTCTCACCCCCTCCTTCCAATCTGCGATAAACTAAGTGATAGCAGCAGCCCGTAGGACTGTCGGCTATAAAACACAACAAATCATAAAGTGCAGGCAGGGGAAGGCAGAGGAAGGAGGACGGGAGGGAGAACCGTTAGCCGTTAGCCGTTAGCCTCCTTCTACTCCTCCTTCTTCATCGCGTGAACGTTGTTGTTGTGTTTGTCTGGTGCCCTCCTGTCCTCCCCTCTCCTCTTCTACTTCTCCTCTCTTTTCCTCCTTCGTCTCCTCTTCTACTTTCTCCCGATGAGTTCCTATTTTGTCAACTCCTCTTTCCCGGTGACGCTACCGGGAACGGGCGGAGGCGGGCAGGCGGCGGCGGAGTCATTCCTGGGTCAGATCCCGCTCTATTCGTCGGGATACGCCACAGACCACCCGCTCAGGCACTACCCGGGGGCAGCAGCCGTTACAGCCGCCGTGGCTTACGGCGCAAGCGGCGGCGGCGGTGTGCACCAGGACAAGCCATACCCGGGGTCCACCTACTACCAGCAGGCTGCCAGCGGAGCGTACGGCGGGCACCGGGCGACGGCAACGGGGGCGGGAGTCGGTGTAGGGGGCACTGCCGGAGCCAGTGCCTGCGATTACGCCACAGCAGCAGCGGCGGCGGCAGCGGCGGCAGCGGCCACGAGTTTCTACCGGGACAAGGAGCACCCGTGCAGCCTGGAGGAGCACCAGCTGCTGAGCCAGGACGGCATGCACCGGAAAGCAGAGTGCGCGGGGCTGAGTGCAAAGGGGCTTTTCGGTGATATTGACGACAAGCAAGCGGCGTCAGCTCCCATTTATCCGTGGATGCAGCGGATGAACGCGTGCAACGGTGAGTTTCTTCTTCCTCCTCTTCCCCTCGTTCTTGCATATTTTATGATCCCCGTCATTAAACTGACGTTTGTTTCCTCTGTCAGTCCCACTGCTGTCTTTCTCCTCTTTTTCCTCCTTCCTCTTCACCCAGTAGCTGCTTTATGATCCCCCGTTTGCTGCTCTGTCAGTCAGTCATGTGCTCGGTATTTTATTGTCCGTCATAAAGCGGGTTTGTTTGGGTTGTAGCTCCTGTTACTGTATGTGACCTGCTGACCGACGCTTCTACCGAGCAGAGGGGCGAGAAAGTTCAGTGAGAGGAAAAGCCTGTCAGAGAGTGTTGTGGGTGAAAACAAGGAACAGATAAGGAAGACAGATAAAAAGCAAAGGAGAAACTCTATCAATTCTCATTTTATTTTTACACATTCTCATATTACTTCTGGAGTAAGAGTCAAACATGACAACATCACAGCCTATTTTTTCTCCCGTAACCATGGTATGACAACTCCTGCTGCTCCTTTCTACTCCTGCCGTGTTATCTAGGAACTAGACACTACTGTTAACCCTCCACCGCAGACACTGTTCATAATAACAGATTAGATATCGCACTAATAATGAGGCCTGGAAATGCAGCCAAGTTTTGAATAAAAGGGACAGACTGAAGAAAGAACTTTTATAAATTATATAAATTAGACATACAACGTTGCCTTTTTTTGCACTCACATATAAATTAATGAAAGAAGCTTTGGTGTCTTTATTTAACAGAGAAAAGGCTTGTTGAGAGGAGTGAGTCATGGTGAATGATGCAGGGCTACTGTTGGACAATACCCTGCAGGACAATCCGAGTTATGACAAATGAGGTGGAAACAGGCTGCGCCGTAAAGAAATGTATAAGGAATCAAAATGCATCTTACAGCCCTGAGTGACAGTTGAAGATGTAAATGGGATCTGGAGAGAGAGCAGAGTGGCACAGAAACTCTAATCTGGTTTAGCTGAGTTTTTATTTATGGAGATGTGAAGAGTCAGATACGGGCTGTGCGCCCTAAGCGGCCGTGCGGTTTTTTTCATCCATATTCTTTTCAGATCAATACAGAATCTAAGCTGCTGAAGCTGCTGAAGTGACAACACGGCGATTTGTTTACCACCGGGGGCAAAATTAGTCTTAGGGATAGTGGGTGGGTGGGGGGGGGGGGGGATCAGAGGAGTCATTGAAACTGGGAAGCTGATCCCCACCGGGGCAGAGAGAAGCAAAGCAGCCTCTGAAATATTATCAGAACTGTCCTTAATATTTAGTTTTATTATTACTGCGAGTTTTTGGCTGGAAAAAGTAGGAACAACGCGTGCTGTGTGCTCCTCTGAATGCTGCTATTCATCAGCAAGGGGGAAATTAAAACCTTTCATTTTCAGATGTTTTTATTACAAGAATCTGAGAAATCAATCAATAAACGGGCTGCTTTTATGTCAGTGTTTAACTCAGAAGGCAGACTCTGCTGAGGTTATAACAGTAACGCTTATGTGGCCTTAAAGTGGAGTTCAAGTGGATTTACAACACTTTACATCCCTCTTTTTGGATGAGTGACAATAGAATAGAATAGAATAGAATAGAATAGAATAGAATAGAATAGAATGTGACCCAACCGTCCTGTGTTTTCCTCTGTTAGTGCGTTATCACCTGCGTTAAAGTGTAAACTCTGTTTGTGTGTCTCTCTCTTTGCTTCAGGAACCTTCGGCAGTCCCGGCCGGCGCGGGAGGCAGACCTACACGCGCTACCAGACGCTCGAGCTCGAGAAAGAGTTCCATTTCAACCGGTACCTCACGAGGCGGCGGCGGATCGAGATCGCGCACGCGCTCTGCCTCACGGAGCGCCAGATCAAAATCTGGTTCCAGAACCGGAGGATGAAGTGGAAGAAGGAGAACAAGCTGATCAACTCCACTTCTTCCTCCTCATCCTCCTCGACCTCCTCAACCTCATCTTCATCTTCGTCCACGATGAACGGGGGAGAGGAAGAGGAGAAACGGACTGAGTGAAAGGAAAAAATGAAAAAAGAAGAGGAGGGAAAAATAATAGAAACTGATGTGACAGACTTAGGGAGGAAGAGGAGGATGGAAAAATAAAAGACTCGCGGGTTAATCCTTCCCCCTCGCACCGTCTCAATGTTCATCCAGACCCATGTTTGGTATGAAAACTTTTATTTTGTTTTCTTATATTTTACCTGAGCAAAGATGAAACGTGTCTAGAGGATGGAAGAAGAGGAGTCCCTGATTTATTTTTAAGTCGCCACCCACCTGCGTAGTCCTCCTGCTTCTATTTACTGTCTTTATCGTCTGGAAATTGGCGAAAAATTGATAAGATTGAGACGAAACGATGATAAAAAAAAACAGGAAAAAAACAATAACGAAAGAAATAAAAGAGAGAGGACAGTGGCGCAACATCATATGCCACGTGTTTTGAGACGTATGGAAATTATGTAACTCGCCAGCAATTATTAACAAAGTGTTTTCAGACGCATTTTATTGATGCATTCCAAAAAGAAAAAAAAAAACATCTTACACTTCTATTTTTTCCATGTTATTTGTCTGTCATGCACTTGTTTTAAAACTTCAGGAGACTTCGGGCAGTTTTTCCTACCCGAAAAAGTTGTTTTCTTATTCTGTAAATGTGTATCATACCTTCAAATACACACCAAATGAGAGGAGGAAACGTTATTTGACAAATGTATCTATGTCATATGGTGTTCGTATTTAAACTGTATAGAAATAAGCAAAGGAAAAACCACCTTATGAGGTGAAAATAATGTAATTTTGGGTAGGGGTGGGGTAATTTAACATTTACAGTCATTTTAGTTTTGCAGTATAAAGGGGGCATAGGGGAGGGGTTGTTAACCTACTGATGTTATTCTCCAAACTACCTAAGGACGTTCAGGAAAGTGTTTATTTTATGGATTTTTTTACATTGTTCATTTAGGTCAGTGTTTTTGTCAAGTAATTACGTATACTACCTATGAGAAATGTTCAATAAAATGTAAAAAACATGTACGGACAAGTCTGCAGAGAGGTTCTTTTTGGTTGTTTTATGCTTAAGTGATTTATGAAGTGAACATTCAGAAGTAAAACGGTCTTATTTTATGATTTAGGAGCTCAGCGCGCCAAGAATCATAAACCTTTTAGCCTCCTCGATGTAAGTGTGAAACATGCGCGTCCATATTTACGGCGCGCGAGGTGAGAACGAGGCCGGGGCCAAGTAGGCGCACGCGGCGGTCCGGATGGGAAGTGACACGAGGCTCGCGCTGTCGCTGTTTGTGCTGATGGCGGAGGTTGAACTAATTGATGACCAGAGAGAGAGAGAGAGAGAAAGTTGACCTGTCCTCAGCCAGACACGTCACTGATACACACACACACTTCAGCCAGACAAAGTGGACAATGTCCTCGTGACCCTTTGAACTCTCCTTGTCCCCTGAGTGACCGGCTCTTCGATTAATCGGCATCAGCGCTTATAGGGTGTCACAGGGGCGCGCGTGACTTTTGCCAATAGCTTATCTGTCGTGAATGGTTACCATTAATTAACAGAGGGCGCAAAACGGTATTAAAATCACAGGCGCCTAATTCAACATAACCACACCAAGTGTATCTGATATGGATGACTGGCATTTACACTGTTGAACCGTCACATATGAAACGTACATTCTGTTCATTAATATGGAGTCACTTCTGGTGTGGATTCAACTTCATTTTGATTTAGATATTTAAAGAAGTGTCCCCAGCACATTTTATCTAATCATCAGCTACATATTGCTGAATCCTTTTCGATTTCTATTTCAACTTTCAGTGTTTTCTGTAACTTACAGCCTGTTACCTGTTTCATGTGTGGCTTATCCACACCGGTTTATTTTTTATCCATTGAATCTGATTGCTTTTAAACTTGTACTTTGACTTTTGACGTTCGGTATTAGTTGTTTGGCCAGTATATAAATATCCCACTGGACCATAAAGTACAGTATATACAGTATATGCTCAGATGTGTATCTAACCTGTCATTCCACCTTACTGAATGATGTGCTGTGGCTTGTGATTTAGACTATTAGCCTGTTTTGCCAAATTAAAGACCCTAATAATGACTTTTAGTTTGTAGCATTTATTTCTTTATTTTGATATATTTTGTAGTTTAAGGACATGTCCCCCTCACAAGTCACGCAGGGTATTTTGACTTCTTAATTTGAATATTAGCTATGCTTGATAGTTATTATTATGTGTAATTATTCGCACTAGCTGTGTTAGACATTCTTCTTGTTCTTGTTTTCGTTCTTCTCCTTATTATTATTATTACTAGTTTAATAGTAATATTATCTGTATTATTTAGATATTTAGGGACATAACAGGCTTCATGCATGTATCTTAACTATCACTCTGGGAGATTTCATGCTTTTCATTGTACATTTTAACTTCTGAATTTGAATAGCAGCCATGTTTGCTAACCTAGTCTATTTAAAAATGGTATATAAACAAACAACCTTCAGGGATTTAACAACAAGTTCGAGGATTTATTCATGTATTTATCGATTAAAAGAAGTGTTCCCTTCACATGCATCATTCCAGCTCTTCCATTGCTTTTCAATAGACTTATTATGTCTGCTCATATATGCAGGGCCTATTTGGTAGTAAAACATATTGCCAAATTATGGCAAGGACTGTGAGTACATAATTAATACCACTGTGAGGAAATAAGCTCTGTTTAATTTAGCCATTGCAGCAGCCAGAGTGTGATAGAGACCATGTTTGATTCAACATGTGAAATGATTTCATTTGATGTAATAAGCTTTGATAATCACTGCTGTTTTGCTGTGAGACTAAGTTCAATAACAAAAGCAGAAAGACACGAAGCAGGGGTGTCAGGATGTTATTGGAGGCTAGATTTGGGTTCTCGCATGCATGTAGGCAGATGTTCGGTGCTACTCACAGTGGAAATGGTTTTAACGGTGAGCCTTGGGTTGATTTTACTGACCAGCACACACTCAACATACACAATTTATTCTGCTGCATAACCTCAAGTTTAGGTCCTAACGCTTTTTACTCCAAATCTTCAGTTGGAGATATGACATTTTGAGTGTTTCAGACTGTTGCTTGAAATTTTACATTTCAACTTTAATTTTAATAAACCTTCAAAAGCAGGGTACCTCAACATCTGCACTGCTTTACAATGAGGATGTCAATGCTTTGTAGCTTGATCTTCCCATTTAATGGATTTTGTCCATGTACAAGCTCACCTTGTCATCTGGTGCACTGTTCTCTAATGATTCTAAATCCCTACTTTCATAAAAGTCAACAAAAGAGTTATAATAAGAAGGCTTTCAATTTTTTTTAATTTTTCACAATTCCCTATAGCTCAGCTGTCTTCCATAGTCCATATATTCAGTGTGATGTTGGAAATCTATATTTAACGAGGGAAGTGTGTGCCAGTTGGGTCAGTGCCTCCTCCTGTCTAATCCGCAGAGCTCAGTCCATTCCTGGCACACTTTGCTTCTAGAAGCTCAAGTTCTGAGCCCCTTTGGACCAGCAGCAGTCAGCTGCTGTTGTGTGATATCAAAACTCTAGTGAGTAAAATAATATGTGATGCCTGTTTTGGGGATTTGAGACCCCTGCTGCTGCCTGCTGACTTTGTTCTTTGTGTGCCCAGTTATTCTGGAATATTTCAAATGACTTCCAGTCCAACTGTTGGTTTCTTTTGGCGACGCTCTGCATGGGAGCAGCTGAGGGTCTGAAACATGGCCTTCTAGCTCCACACACAAGCATGAGTGCATTTATACAAAAACACTTGTATCGTTTTACACAAAAAAAAATCTCTGTGTTCCCGTCTTTGTTCAGGTACATGTGCTGCAGTGAAAAATCCTGATTGCATGTTGAGGAAGCCCTCTACAAACACACACACACACACACACACACACACACACACACACACACACACACAGAGGGACCCCTGGTTGAAATGCATCCCAACTCTGAGAATCAACAAATCATAAATCAGCAGATTTCCATCCAGTGTGGACGTCACAGATCAGGTTTAACATTCCTCCCCTGCAGCTGGAAGGGAGGCTGCAGGCAAAGGAGAGGAGGAGGAGGAAGGAGATACAGTCAGGCCAAAGAAAGAAAGAAAGACAGACTATTCGATTTGTTTTCCTCTGTCACGACTTGGTGGCTTTACAATGTTTATTTGATTGCATGTGTATGGCGGTGGATGGGTAATTTTGGGTTAGGTTTTGGTCACTGTAACAGTTTGCTGTCAACATACGGCGGCTTAATGAAAGACATTTGAAACTCATATGTACAGCATTTTCCAGATCGGTCTGTGGTGGTGGATGATAGATGTAAACAAGGGACAAAGCAACAATCAGTCAAACCATTAGAGACACACTGAGCCTCCTTAATAATAAACATACTTGAGCCAGCACAAACAAAGATACTAAAATATTCACACACACTTATTATCGATTTTAGAATTGTATTATTGTATCTATCTATTAATTTTGTAATGGTTATTTTTTATGTTCACTATAATGACATATCACACATGAACTCTTATCTCCAATTGTCCAACGAAACCAAGACTGTTGTTACCTTAATAAAAGTTAGACTAACCAGTTGAACGGACTTATATGATTTAGATTATTTTAGAGTTTTCATTCAGCTTTCATTGTCTCTGAGTGTGTTTTTGCAGCTGTAAATGTGTACTTGATGCAGCCTATAATTTATGTATTTATTTTTGGGGAATTCTAGTGTATCACTGCTATTAAATCATACTGCACACAACCTTCAATTAATATTTATGATTCTCCAGTACTTTTTTTGCTGTTCACCACTGGCATCAATGGACAAAATATGAGTAAAGACCCTTTTATTAGTTAAACTAACCAGTGCTTCCAACTTATGTCTATGTGCATTTTTCACAATTTTAATGTGGTCTTTATTGCATCAGTATTACATTTTAATGCAGTGTTACTTTTCTGCACTTTGGTTCATTGAATTTATTGAGGTCGAGCAACAAACAATGACAGCCATCACAATATTTTTTATTGTGCTAAATCTCAACATATCAGATAAAATTATATTTTTGTCATTATAGCAGATTATTTTGCTTCCACTACTGCTTTACTCTTAGAGCATATCTGTGCCACCTCAGCTCTAAGGTATATATTTTTTAGAAGTAAATAAAAAGAGAATCTTCTTCTTCTTCTCCTTTCGGCTGCTCCCCTCAGGGGAAGTAAATAAAAAGTAAATAAAGCACATAAAAGTAAAAAATAAATACAAATAAAAAAATAACCATACACTTGTAACTATCAAAAATAGATTTACAATTTTAAAAAAAAGAAAAACTAAAGTACACAGTGAGCTCTAAGAGTTAAAAGACTCAAGAATTATTTAAATCATTACCAACCACTCTGGACCAAAAATTGGTCTAAAAAAAAAACTGGACATTTATTGCGATAATTTGCAATATATGCACATGTTAACTGCATGACTCATGTTACTTAATTTTCTGTTTTCTAGCTTTCATTTGTATTCATATTGAACTGTAGGCTGTAGGTGCAGTTCATGAAGCAGTTTACACTTACTGGACCTGGTACATGTAAATAGAGTCATTTGTTAATAACAGTAGGCTGCAACGTATTTGTGCTGGAAACTTGTTTGAACTAAAGGCTCTAGAAGCATCAGAAGACTTGTTTTGTCTGTCGTGTTAAATATCCCATTATTAAAAAGATTTTTAATGGTTTGCCTTCACCATCTTGTCATTTGCAGCTTAAAGTAAGGTCAATGCACAGGCCTGAGTGATGACACGCATACAGAGGCAGAAAGACAGAAGGGGAGCGGGGGTGGGGGGTTATAGCAGCTCTCCATTTCTACTTTTTGGAGTCAACTTTCTCCCTCTTCAGGCCCTTTTCTGACTTTTCTTGTCGCTTTCATCGTGTGCAATAAATTATGTCTGCAGTAGGTGGCGCTCTGAGCTCACCCCCGGCACCTTCAGCAACAGGAGGAAGGAGAGAGAGGGAGAGGGAGAGAGACAAGGGGGGAGAGAGAGAGAGAGCGAGAGAGAGCAAGAGAGAGAGAGAGAGAGAGAGAGAGAGAGCTACCCCCGCCCCACCCTGCATCATGAGAAACCACAGACCATGAATTACCTCTCCAAAGTCATCGGCGAGAATTTACGACTGGTCAACAAAAGCACGTGACCGCACCCCTCCCCCTTTTTTCTCTCTCTCTCTCCTCCCTTCACCTCACCCCTCACCTCCCCCATCACACACACACCATCCAACACACACACACACACACACGCCACCCCACCCCCATATTTGGACGGCGCATACATAGCTAAAAACGAAGTACAGTGCAACGCCATAATTCACTAATACATCATAAATCGTTGAAAGTACCCGCGTTATAACGACCAAGAGAAATATAACAAATCAAGCGCCCCTTAATACTCAACTGTAAGCCTGCAACTCTCTAAAACAACCTAAATGAGCTCTTACTTTGTAAACTCGTTCTCGGGGCGCTACCCAAATGGCCCCGACTATCAACTCCTAAATTATGGAGCCAGCAGCGGCGCAATGAACGGCGGGACGTTTAGGGACTCTTCTTCCGCCACTATGCACCATGCGACGGGCTCTTACGGCTACGGCTACAATGGCATGGATCTGACCGTCAGCAGCCGGGGAGGAGGAGGGGGGAGCAACGGCAGCAGCAGCGCCGGCGGCACCGGAGGACACTTCGGGGGCGGCTCGGTCGTCGGGGACTCCCGGGGTTTCGGATCCCCGACTCCGGAGAGAGGCTTCAGACAGCCGTCTAGCTGCTCCCTCGCGGTGGCAGAGTCACTGCTGAGTGGAGACACCAAGAGCTCCACTTCCCCGCGCTCGGATCAACCAGGAAGCGGTAATCTCAGCTCTCCAAATCTGTCCACCTCCTCTTCGTCTGGTGGCGGCGGTGGCGGTGGCACAACGCAGCGCTTCACCGAGCTGGATGATGCGTCGCCAGACGCCGAGGACATGCACCAACACCACCAGCAGCACAACCGGGACCACCACGGGGGAGGCAGCAACATGACGCCCAGGAGCGGACACCCGCAGCAGGGGCAGAAACAGGACGCAGGGCCGGCGGTGTCAGCTCCCGGGAGCACGACGGGCAGCGAGGCTCAGACACCACAGATATTCCCCTGGATGAGAAAGCTGCACATTAGCCATGGTACACGCTGCTCTTGTGTTTGCACCTTATTAGCTCTGTATCCTAGAAGTTTCAGGGCAATAATATTCTTAATGACGCTGGAGTCCATTTATTTCTTCCTATATGTTTTGGACACATGGGGTTGGTGACAGTTTTGACGGAGCTCCATGGTGCTTCTTTGTGGCCACAATAAAGATTAGCAGACTTATTGCCACTTTGATTTGATTTGCCTCAACTGGCTGCTTGACAAGAGCAGACTATCCTCGAAGATGTCTGCCCTTTTCCACTGCGGAAATGTAATATTTCCCAGTGAAATTAATCGCAGGGGTGTTCAAACCGCCCTGAAAAGCACAAATCAGCTCTTTGATTTTGTATCTTGGCCTCCTCTGGTATGGATTATTAAAATATTTTTCATTATATTTAACTTAAATTATTTGGAGTCAGCTCGCCACCCAATGGTAAGCAACAGCTGATCTGTTATTATATTAGTGTGTTTTCTGACTGCATCAGGGTGCAAATTCGTTTTTAAGTATCCCCTCTGTGTAAGGACTGGACGCCCTGTCGCCGGCCTGTCTTTTGCCCTTTGTAATTTCTCTCTTTTTTTATTGTTATTTTAGTAAATTCCACAAACGCGTCATAAATCTGTCAGGGGAGAGATGCAAGCCGAGCAGCAAAGCCTCAACAGGCTGCAGGAGCGTATAGACAGGCAGAGACAGACAGACAGAGCCGGGTGAGAAAAAGAGGGAGTTAGGAGAAGAAAGAGGGGGCCGCGGAGGCTTTTGGAGCTGTTTCTCCTTTGAAAAGTGAAGTTTTATTACGTGTGGGGACTTTATTAGGGAGGTGAGGCAGAGGACGGGGCAATAAAACCCAGAAGGGAGCTGGACAGAGTGAAGGGGGGATTAGGGTGATAGTGAAAAGGGGTGAAACTGTAAAGTGACAAATAAAGTGACAAATAAAAGCGACATGTTTTGGCATGATGTAGAACAAATCAAAAAAACGTGAGTCATATGAGAGTGAGACAGTATTGTAGTATTTGTACTGCGTGTCTGTGCAAAATTTTAACACCTGTAGCTACTTCATGCTTTACTTCAGTGCATCAAAGGTGCAGAAAACACAGCACGACAGCGAGATTTAGGCCAAATCTGACGGTTTTCTTGGAATCGTGACATTCAATATTTTCCCCCCTCATTTTCAAATAATTTCTGTTCACGCAAAAACGCGCCACTCACTCTGTGTCCACTCCAACCCCTCTCACCCCCATCACCCCCTCTTCAGATATGACGGGACCCGACGGGAAACGGGCACGGACCGCGTACACCCGTTACCAAACGCTGGAGCTGGAGAAGGAGTTCCACTTCAACCGGTACCTGACGCGGAGGCGGCGGATCGAGATCGCGCACGCGCTCTGCCTCACCGAGCGACAGATCAAGATCTGGTTCCAGAACCGGAGGATGAAGTGGAAGAAGGACAACAAACTGAAAAGCATGAGCCTGGCCACCACCGGCAGCGCATTCCAAGCTTAAATGTAAAAAAAAAAGCGAAGAAAAACGACTCATTCATAAGGAACAACCCATCCGTCCATTTCATAGGAAATGTTCTTATCAAAAAACTGGGCTTCCTTGAAAGGGAACGAGTGACCTACAGGAAAACAAACAAGCTTGAAGAAGCAACAACAACAACAGAAGAACAGAAAATGAGACAAAGAAGGAAATTGTGATGAAGAATATGAACATTACGCAGAGTTTCCATAATTGAAAACACTTCCTAGTATGACCTGAGTACTGTACAGCAGCGCAGCACTTTTTAAAATGTGTCTAGCATGTTTAGTGTTTTAGGGCAAAGTAAAAAAAAAAAAAAAAAAAAAAAAACTGTGGCCAGAGGCAGTGGCACAACCCTACTGGATGCTCCCTTGATGAGATCAATCACTCTGCAGTAAGTACAGCGGTAAATCTGGCTAAAGAGCTCAGGGGAGATGGC
>JAQQAE010004499.1:830-18691 GCA_029823295.1 Pseudamia nigra | reverse complement strand
GCTTTTTTACACTTGGTTCATTGTTTTCATCAGCAACTAATGTAATTTGTTTCAAAATGTGTAAAGACTTATACTTTATATTTATATTTAAATTGACTTTGAAGCAGTAAATACTAAAGAAGTTGGCAGTGTGGTGTGTCAGATGTAACATAAGATTTCATCACTTTTTCCTTTATGTGAGTTATTGTTCGTTAATCACATTAATCGCATTAACACGTTAATCGCATTAAAATGTAATATAATTAATCATGCATATGGATTAATCTGGATGAACACATTAATTTTGACAGCCATAAAAAAAATGTCGGCAAACATCAGAATTATTTTTAGATTGTACTGTATTACAAAATCTAAACATTTTGCAAAAAAACCAAGAGTGTTTGCTTTTTAATTAGTTTCAACACTGTTAAAGGAGTCAACAGTGCATTTGTGGCTGACAGGCCTGATTTTAGCTGTTTGGTGAACTAGGGCACTGTGGGGCATCGAACGCATCACATTTCATGGCCCTATCACCAAGATGGAATAAGTGAACCTAATCAATACACTGCATGAGAAATGTGGGTTGCTACTTTCTTCTAGCTCACACAGAGTCTTTTCTTTTTGACTTTTTAAATGTAAGCCTCATTTCAAAGATAAGTAAAAGAAAAACAAGAAGCTCATCACATGACATGGTGACTCCAGGACTGTCTATGTCAGCAGAGGACATGTTGGACACGCAGAACTCACGCTCGTCGTCACACTACTCTGCTGCATGTTTATTGGAGCATCTGAGGCCAAGACAGTGGTGGAGACGTGTTAATAAATCTGAGGTCTCGAGACAGACATCAAAGCCAGTCTCATAATTTGATCTTTCATGAACGTTCCAACAACTATAATCCCGGTCATGAATTTTAGCTTTGATTAGTGACTAGTGGCAGCTTTGTAGAAGTTCTGACAATATCATCATGCTGAATGTGTATATCAGCTGATAATGATTATCATTATGATAAATGTTAGATCATTGTTTCTTTTCAGTTTAAAGACTGGGTTTTGCTCTTCTTTGAAAACTGCTCAAACTCTGTAACAGCCTCTTTCAAGTCTTGACCCAAATTGGACATTGGTCTGGACTGTGACCTGTCCACTCTATTCTCATGTTGTCTTTAGACCATGTCTGTGTAGTTTTCAGCGTATGCATCCAGGACCTGCTCCATGAGACTGCCTCCACCATGCCTCACAGTGGCGATGCCTACTCTGGAGGGCAGAAAGTTAGATTTAAGTCTCATCAGAAACAAGAACTTCCTCTTAGTTGACTTTGGAGTCTCCACATTATTTTTTTTTCCTTTTTGCCTCTCTCCCACAAATCTTTGACTGGTGAAGAACTTGACCAACAGTTGCTGGTTGCACAGTATCTTCATCTCATTCAGAGCAGTCATTTCTCATGAGTCTCCTTCTTGTGTGGTCAGTGCGTTTGTGAGGACGGCATGCTCTAGGCAGATTTATGCATGTGCCTTATTCCCTCCATTTCTTAGTGATGGCTTTGATTGAACACTGGTGGGTATTGATTGATTTGTACACTGAACTTTTCAGTCACCTTTTTATAAAGTTGCTTGGAGTGTTCAATTGTCTTCATAGTGTAGGTGATATCACGAGTACTGATTCACCAGTGACTGTACCTTCCATACACAGGTGTCTATACTAGTATAACTTATGACACATTGAGTATGCAAACTATGAGACTACCAGCACTGTTTCCCCCGACCGCTGTTGATTTACATCAGTCATGTTAAAGAGGGTGAATGCTTCTGCAATCACATAGGTTCCATTGTGCACATTTTAAAAATTTAATTGGTTTTATTTCATGGAACCCCTCCTTGAATCACCTTCTCACGGTGGAGGGGTTTGTGTGCCTGAGTGATCCTAGGAGCTGTGTTGTCTGGGGAAATTCACCCCTGGTAGGGTCTCCCAAGGCAAATTGGTCCTAGGTGATGGTTCAGACTAAAAGCGACTTAGAAGATCCTTATGACTATGCCTTCCTGTGGTTCCACCACCTGCAGGAAGGGTTGTAAGGGTCTGGTGCTGTGTGGTTTGGGTGGCAATCGAAGGCAGGGGCCTAGGTGGTCCAATCCCTGGTTGCCAAAACTAGCTCCAACTGGACAGACCCAGGACACGCTAGAGGGACTATGTCTCTCCACTGGTCTGAGAACACCTTGGCGTCCCCCCGGAGGAGCTGGAGGAGGTGGCTGGAGAGAGGGAAATCTGGGATTGTCTGCTTGGGCTGCTGCCCCTGTGACCCTGACCAGGATAAGCAGATGATGGATGGATATTTCATATAAATCTGTGTTCACTCTCACATTAAAATGTTGCTTGTTGTAAATTCTGGTCAAATAATCCAAATGATATAGACAATGATTCAAACCAGAGGAGGAGTATGTGCCTGAGCTGTAAATCAACACCAACCTGTGGGGACATCCTGTCATTGTAACTGGACATGAGTCTGGATAGCTTTCTGAAAGGTTATACTGTACTTTTAGGCAGTAGTGTAGGGTCTGTTACAAGCAAGCATATGTTCTAAATCCTCAAATTATCCACTAAAAAAGGTGTCGGCATCTACGTCTTCCACATCTGTATCAGTGTTGGCATATCTGGCATGTCAACATGATAGCATGAAATCTATGAACCAATTTACATGAAACTTTGCATATTTATTCATGACTTAAAGATCATCCTTTCATCCTGTCAACTTTTGGGATGTGTGGTGATATTATTTGTTTCAAGAAAGAACACAGTAGCTCAAAATTTTGTTAACAGATTTACTCGCCATAGTTATTGACCACAATCAAATGTCAAACCAACTAAATTTTGGAATAGGTGGGACTATCGCTTCCAGAATAGGGGAATGCTACATCTTTGAGCAAGAACATTTTCAACTGCTTGAAAGTGGCTCAACCACCACCAGCAGCATGTTTATCGATCTCTTATATATCTTCACTCCATCAGCTTTTGGGTTATGTGATGCTATTGCTTTTTGATAAAGGACACTACTGCTTGTTTCAAAAAATGACAAAACTCAAAACGCACTGAACCAATTTTCTTGAATCTTTCCAAGTTCTTTGACCGCTACAATGTCTCCATCCTCTCAACTATTGAGACAAACAACGCTATTCATTTTTGATAGAGGATGCTAATGCTTGTAAATGAAAAAAGTAATATCTTGAAAATGGCGACTCATCCAGGGTGTACCCTGCCTTCACTCAAGTCAGCTGGGATAGGCTCCAGCACCCCCCCCCCCCCTCATTTCTATTTTTGTGGCTCATTTGTGCAATAGTTTGTTGGAGTACCAAGCAGAATGGAGCTCAGGTTTTATGCATTCCAACCTGTGAACACAGTGTAACTGTTTTGTCATGTAACCACAGCGGTCACAGAGACAGCGCTCACATCCTACCTCACAGTGGGAGAAAGAACATTTCACTTATGACTTATGACATCACTTTATTAGGACATTATCCCTGTGTGTCTGTTTTTTAAAATAATTTCATTTTTAGCCTGCTATTGGAATGCACACTGACTAACAAAGTAAACATGACTGAAGGGTCTTTAATCTCTAAATGTGCATTGTGAATGTGCAGATATCCTCAATCCGTAAACAAAACCTTCATCAATGCACTCTTCAGAACTGACCTCAACAATCATTGACAAAATAGAAGAATAGACTTTAAAAAAAAGAACTGGAAAAATGCATTCACGTCTGACTGAAAAGTGACGTTTGCCTTAAATTCATGAATGAAGCCTGTGCAGTGTTTGCAAACTTCCTTTTGATAAAGTAGTTTACATGCAACATGTTAAATCTCTGAGTGAGAGTTACCTGTAAAATCTGATTTTCAGAGTGATTCTCCCTCTGAAGGACACACTCAGGTCCCTCATGAGTAAATACACCAGAGTATTAGAGTATTTTATATGTCATTGTTTATTCAACAAGACGATGGCTGGAGATTTGCTCCGTTTAACATAAGGTTAATTTTTCTGGTTCATTTAGAATACCCCGGGGTACCAGGTGGCCTCTAGGGGGGGCGCGTGTAATAAAAATAAAATAAAAATGTAAATGTGTGCATTTCAGCCATGTGTGCATGGATAAATGTCATCAGTAAACGTTGAGACTCACTGGCCGCAGACCTGCTGGGTTGAAAACCCCCTCCCATCAGGTCCGAGGCAGAGGCAGCATCCTCTCTGCCTCTGCGCCACTTTTCGATTATTTGCGCACATCTAAAAGCACGTTTAGACTAAAATTGTGAACTTTGTGAGGATATTCTGAATTAGATGGTTTTTTTTTCCTGATCGGAACATTTTCCCACTCAGACGTGGGATTTTTTTTGGGCCATGTATACAGAACATTCATAAAGTGCATTTTTGCAGGTTTCATCAGCTGGAGCAGAAACAAAGATCGTCTCCGGTACAGATGCCCAGTCCCAAAGGAAAGCCCCCCATTCTGGTCAGATAAGAGAAAGACATACCCTGAAAACCACGAGGGGGTTGGATCTGCTCAAATATCCAAACCTGACTTCTTCAGCTTTGTTTGAATGGCAAACAGAGTTACAATGTCTGTCATCAGTGAAAAACATGAACAAAAACCTCTAAATAAATGGAGATATGAACAGCTGCACCTAAACAAGAACATGATCGTCTCTGAAAAACGGGAAAAACTGAAATATTGTACTATATGGACGTTGCAGCATTTTTCGAATATGAAGCAGAAATAGTAGAATGGAATAGAATAGAATAGAATTAGGAGGCATTCTTAGCTCGCTAAGCTGAAGGTTATTATATTCAGAAACGTGCTACAGACGTTATGCTGATGTAAATGTTCATCTGTGTGGAGGGAGAAATCACACTAACGAATTAAGAGCGGAAATGAACAAAATGGTCAAGTAATTCAACAATCAGTGAGAAAAATCATCAAGGAAAGGATCAAAATTCAATAAAGGAAGCAACAAAATGGGCAAAACGGCGATGAAAGTGGATCAAAATAATCCCAAAATGAACAAAAATCGCCTAAAAGAGCAGCAAAAGAAAAAATAATGAGCAGAAGATAACACCCTAAAATGAACAGAAATGAACAAAATAATCAATAAAATTAAAGAATGAAAAAGTTTGAATACTTTTGCAAACAGCATATTCATTTTTATCAGCCTCAAAATGCGAAATTTGAATCTTGTGACACGTAATTATGTTGTTGGCATTAAATATCTAACCTTGTGGGGTTTAAGAGGCTTTATGGTTTAAGCAAAACAAATTGATACGAATTAATTCAATGTATTCTTACCAAAATATCTAAGATCATTAAATTCTGTAATTTGCTCCTGGAATAGAATATAGAATCCTCTTAAAATGGCAATAATAGAAACAAGTCCCCGATCCAAAAAAAATGCTCCATCAGAAAAAAGGTCTAATTGTGAATATTTTTGTTCATGTTTTCATTTTGCTGACTTAGATGAGAATGATCAAAATAAATCAAATCAAGCAAAATGTAATGTTTATTCTACATATCTTACGTTTTCCAATATATCTAAAAATGATAATGCATGTGGATTCATTTTTAGTCAAAACAGACAATATTTCAATTTATGGTATTTTTTTTCTTTTTCTGATACTTATTTTTGCTCATTTTTTATTCATTTTCTTAATTTTGTGCTCATTAATTATTCACTACAAGACGCAGAGTGAAGGGTTTGACGCGCAGAGATGCCCACGTTCAAACTCAACCTACGTCCTTGTGGATGTAAACGCAGTCAATGAAAACCCTCCAGGGGCACAGAAATACAAAGATGTGTGTGTGTGTGTGTGTGTGTTTCGCTTCGTTCCAATTGGCTGCCTAAACTTATTGAAGCTTTTCTCTCTCCAATAAGCGACAGCTCCCCAGACCTCTGCCCCCTCCCCTCCCCTCCTTCCCCACACCTCTTCTCCTGAAGCCCGCTGGTCCCGGTCCTGGTCCACACACTGACTGGTCCTGGAGACACGGCGTCCCGGTGCAGACACAGTCCCGGCTTCACGGGTTCATGGGAGAGCGCGAGCTGTGCGTCCATGTGCGTCCAGGTGCGGCATCATCCGTGCGCTCCGCTCTGCCGCTCAGGTTCCTCTGACCCTGGATCAGCTGGACGCGTCATCCAGGAGGCTGCTTCCTCCTCCGCTGGACCTTATTTACCTTTCCAACACTGAAGACTCTGGGACAAGTGGACAACTATCTGTCCTCTGTTCACTGTCCTTCATTTGAACTGTCCGAAGGCCGGAAATGTCGTCTCTGCCGGGGACAGTTCAGCGGATGATGCGACCGGCTCCGGGTCAGAACTATCCTCGAACCGGCTTCCCTCTGGAAGGTAAGTGTGTGTCTGAGTGTATGACTGGCAAATCAGGCTTCAGGAGGCAACACAAACACTCAGAGATGGAACATATGCAAGCATAATAATAATAATAATAATAATAATCATAATAATAAATCTACTTTTTTACGGATAAAAAACACGCATTAAAAACCGTTTTACTTAATCTCTAATTCTTTGATAAAAAAGACAGGAAAAAGGAAAAATAAGTCACAGGCCTAAAAGGAAAATGTCAAGGCCGAAATGACTGTAGGCCTGTTTAATAAATAACAAAGAGCTTCATGAAGGCACAAGTACATTTATAATAGTAAAATGAAATTAAATGACATGAAAATAAATATGCAGCCCAGCAGATTTCAAAACAAATCTGCTATTTCTAGTTCTTCTTCTGTAGATTAAATCATCTCAATATATGATAAAGAAAAACACCGGTTTCTGCTTCATCTTCCTGTTTATTTTGCAAGTTTGTTCTTTTTTTTAAAGAATATTTTACGTATATTGTTTTATTTTATTTTGGTTAGTTTGCTTATTTCGTGCAGCACTGAATCAAAATGAGCAAAATAGCTCAAAGCTTCATTCTTGTAAAAATTGAATCATCCTTCACCTTTAAGCTATAAAAATGCATAAATGATATAAGACGTGGATTAATTTACAGTAATTGACTAAGATTATGGTCAGACTTTACCATCTTTCTGCTCTTTTTTGCTCATTTATTTTTATTTTTGCGCATTTTCGTCGTTGATCCAGAGGTTCACACTAAAAGAGACGCTGTGTGTGTGTGTGTGTGTGTGGGTGTATGGGTGTGGGTGTGTGGGTGGGTGTGTGTGTCCGCAGTGTCCACTCCTCTGGGCCAGGGCAGGGTCAACCAGCTCGGGGGGGTGTTCATCAACGGGCGGCCTCTTCCCAACCACATCCGCCATAAGATCGTGGAGATGGCGCACCACGGCATCAGGCCGTGCGTCATCTCCCGCCAGCTGCGGGTCTCCCACGGCTGCGTGTCCAAGATCCTGTGCCGCTACCAGGAGACGGGCTCCATCCGACCCGGGGCCATCGGAGGCAGCAAACCAAGAGTGAGCAGCACCTGAACGCACCACCACCAGACCCTGAAATAAAAAATAACACACAGTCGGATTTTTATAATTTATTGTGTATTTTATTTGCAATATTGTTTAAGTACTTGCTACTTTACAGATATAATAACGTTGTCATTTATTTCTAGGATCAATTGTGTCATTTTGTTGTTGATTTTCAGAGTCATTTTGTTCATTTTTGTTTATTTCCTTGATTGCTTGATTATTTGGTGAATCTTTGTTCAAGTTTTGCTTCATATTTTGTTCGTTTTAATCCATGTTGTTTATTTAGTGCTTATTTTATTCAAAGTCAAATCTTCATTCTCATATGTTTTACATTTAAGGATTAAAAAATATAAAATGTTGACGCATGCAGATTTATTTACCCTGAAAGTGCAGATATTATGAACAAGTTATGGTCCCATTTTTTGCTCTTTTTGTTGCTTATTTTGTTCATCTTTGACTATTTTCGTATTAACTTGCTCATTTTTATTGATTTACGACTAGTTAAATATTAATTGCACATCTTATCATATTTTACATTTACGTAATAAAAAACATTCAAACGTCAGAGTATGTATGTCTATTTAGCTTACAATCAAACTGCTGATATTGTGGTTATAATTGGTCCCATTTGTGTTCATTGTGTTACTCATTTTGATCATATTTGTTAAATTCCTTGATGATTTTGTTCATTTTTGTCCATTTTGTTTCTTACTTTATTGATTTATGGTCATTTTTTGAATAATTTGTTCATTGTTGATTTGCTGCTTGTTAAATGTTAAATTGTAAATCTTTAACATCTTTAACATGTATTTTACATTTAAAGAGTAAAATATATAAAATTGTTAGTATGCAGATTTATTTAATATACAATAAAATGCAGGTTATATTTCATCCCATTTGTGCTCATTTTGTCATGTATTTTGATCATAGTTGTCAAATGCTTTGATTATTTTGTCCATTTTGTTGCTTAATTTGCTAATTATTGGTCATTTCACGCCTATATTAAAATAAGGTAAACCTTAATTTCGCACCATATTGTATTTTACATTTAAAGAGTAAAATACATAAAATGTTAGAGTATATGCAGATTTATTTACAGTAAATATGCAGATATTATGAGAGTTTGTAATAAATATTTGGACTCATTTTTGCTCATTTTGTTGCTAATTTTGTTCATTTTCTGAACCATTTGTTCATTGTTGATTTTCTGCTTGTTAATTGCACATCTTATTGTATTTTCCATCTAAAGAGTAAAATACATAAACATATTAGAGTATGTAAATATCTTTAGCCTACAGTAAAGATGCAGATATTATGGACAGGTTAGAATAAATGTTTGGTCCAATTTTTAGTTATTTTGTTGTATATTTTGATCATTTCCTTGATCATTTTGTGTATTTTGTTGCTTTATGACATGCTCATTTTTGTTAAATGTTAATTGTGTATCTTTATTGTATTTTCCATTTAATGAGTATAACAATGTTAGGATATGTGGATTTATTTAAGTACAAAATGTAGCTGCCATGCTATTGCAGTTTATAGGGAATGTTTTATTGTTTATTCTGTTAATTTCTGCTCATTTTGTTACTTTTTAAAATTATTTTTGCTAAATTTCTTTATTATTATGACAATTTTTGTTCATTCTGTTGCCTATTTTGTTAATTTATCAAGTGCCAAATGTGGCTATGCCATTTTACAATGAATGTTTGGTCCCGTCTTTACTAATTTATTGTTTATTTTGTTCATTATATTTGGTATTTTAGTCATTTTTTGTGAACTGATGTCATTTATTTAAGCATTAAAGGCACAAATGGGTAAATTTACAACTCAAATGTGACTCAAATTTTCAGAAGTATGTAGAAATGGTCAGCAATGCTGCCCCCCCCTCCCAAAAAAAAATCCAGTACAAACAGAACTTACCCCGTTTGTTAACATGTTTGACCCAAACAGACAGCTGTGGGTTTTTATAGCTGTCTGGATGTACTGGTTTCATTTGCCTGTTCTGCCGCCTCCGTGCAGCAGTCTGCATCCGCTAACTCTGGACCATCTCTGTGTTTTTTTTTTTTTTTCTTTCACCACACCTGCAGCAGGTGGCCACTCCGGACGTGGAGAAGAGGATAGAGGAATACAAGCGTGACAACCCGGGCATGTTCAGCTGGGAGATCCGAGACAAGCTGCTGAAGGACGGCGTGTGTGACAGAAGCACAGTCCCTTCAGGTGAGGCCTCTGCTGGTAAGAGACGCCTTCATTCATCCACCCGTCATGATCCCAGAGGTCAGACAACACACATGCTCTAATTCATACTTGCACAGATGACTTTATTAACAATATTTTCTATACTACTACTTTATAATTCTGTTCATTTTTGGGTTCATTCTATATTATCATCTTTATATTTGGGTGATTTGTCCACATTTCTGAATATTTTATTCATGTGTTGTTTATTTTGTTGATTATTTAATTATATTTATATGTAAGGGATAAAATGCAGAAAAACAGTAGTGTATGTGGATTTATTTTCTGTAAAAAATTTGATTTTATGCCAATTTGTGATACATTTTTGCTCCTTTTGGTCATTTTTTGCTCATCTTTGATTATTCATGCAGATTTTTTTTGTTCATTTTGTTGTTTATTCTTTCAGTATTGCTCATTTTATTGTCCCATTTCGCATGTTTGTCCGTTTATCTTATTTTTTCCTATTCCTTTTTGCTCTTTTTGTTGTGTATTTTGTTCACTTTTCTGGTTGTTTCATTCATTTATTGTCCATTTAGGTATATTTATAGGTAATAAAGAATACATAGATGCATTTGTTATGATATGTGGATTTATTTACAGTAAAATTGTAATGTTATGCCAGTTTATAATACATTTTTAGTCTCATTTTTTTCTCATCGTGTTTTATTTTGGTCATTTTTCCCCATTTTTTGATGATTTTTGCTCAGTTTTTGTTCATTTTGTTTTGTTTTTTTGTTGAGTGTTCCTCATTTTAATCACACATTTGACATGTTTGTTAATTTTCTTAATTTTTCTATTCTTTTTTGCTGTTTTTGTTTTTAATTTAAAATTTTTTGATTGCTTTATTCATTTATTGATAATTTTCTTGATCATTTTGTTATATATGTATATTTATATTATATATATAATGCCTAATAAAAATAATAATAACAATAATAATAACAACAATAATAATAATAATAATAATAATAATAATAATAATAATGATAAAATGCATTTGTTAGGATATGTGGATCTATTTACAGTAAAAGATCTATTGGTGCTATTTTTTGTTCCATTTTTTCTCATATTTTGGTCATTTTTTTCTATGTTTGATTATTTTGCAAATTCTATTGTTCATTTTGTTCTTACTTTTGTTTAGTGTCGCATTTTTGGAATTTCTTGTTAATTTTTGTTCTTCTTTGCTTATTTTGTTTAATTTTCTAATTGTTTTATTAATTTATTGTTCATTTTTTTGATTATTTAAATATATTTATGTGTAAAGAATAAAATGTGAATATTTGGATTTATTTACAGTAAAATTTACTGATGTTATGCCAGTTTAAAATATATTTTTTGTCCCTTTTTGCTCTTCTTATTTTATTTCGATCACTTTATTTCCGTTTTTGATCATTTTTGATCATTTTTTGTTCATTTTGTTATTCATTTGTTCAGCGTTGCTAATTATAATCACTCATTTTACACGTTGGTGTTTATTTTGCACTTTTTGCTGCTTATTCTGTTCACTGTCTTGAGTAGTTTAAATTGATGCATGAACAATTTACCAGAACACAGTAAATGAAGTGCTTGATGATGCAGAGATACAGCCCCCCCCCCATGTTCAAACAGATGCTGTCCCCTTGCTCTTATTATCCTTTTATTCTGATTGTGGGTAACTGTCAGTGAAGCTGTGCTCATGTTTGCAGTGAGTTCTATCAGCCGTGTGCTTCGAGCTCGATTTGGAAAAAAGGACGACGAGGATGAGTGTGATAAGAAAGACGAAGACGGAGAGAAGAAAACCAAACACAGCATTGACGGTATCCTGGGCGACAAAGGTAGGTCACAAGCATTTCCTTTCCGGGGGGGGGGGGATTGATCCTCTTGAATTTTAAAAAATAACTGGTTTGTCCATGTTTTGCAGTCTTTAGTCTGAAACATGTTGTCTTCAACATTTGAGGAGTAAAATACAAAAACGTGTGCTGATATCTGAGCTAATTTACAATAAATATGTAGATATGAATCTTTATTTTTGCTTATTTTATTCCTTTTTTGATGCTGACTTTGTTCATTTTCTTAAGATTGTTCTTGGTAATTTTTTTCTTCCTATGCCCTAAAAACACAATTTGATGCACTCACAAGTCACCAGAACACAGAAAAATAACTGTCCAGGAGGATCCAAGACATGCCTTAACCCCCCCCACCACCACCACCACCACTCCAGTGTCTTCCTGTCCTCCTGTTCTGTCTTTCCGTCCATGCTGCTGGATTGTACAGCTAGTACAGACAGCATCTGCTCGCTCCACTGTCTCCATCATATATTGTGTACAAATTGGGCCTAAGTGGGCTTTTTGTCACTTCGCTTTTCCGCCATTAATCTGTTTTCCCAGTAGACATGGGGGCCGTTAATAATGTATGCTGGGAGCCCGGAGAGGCTCGGGCCCCCCGTGGTGCTGTTTAAATGCTCCCTTGAAAGCGATGCTGACAGATGACCGATGTGCAGTCAATAGTAATTACAGGCGCATTGAGGAGCAGGGCTGCAGCTTCACATGTGAAGAGGTGAAGGTCAGTAAAAAAAAGTCTGTTGTTTCTTCAGAACCATTTAAATTCATTAGCTTTGATAGTTTAGAAAACAGCGCATCATAAGGCTTAAAACAACAAGAATAAAATCCGACTGCAGGGAGCAGCTTGGCCTCGGCCTCCTGGTGTACACGAAGGCCAAAAAGGGCTTCCCTTTATTCAAAGTAACTTCATACTCAGTATTTTAAGCACAGAATTTTACAGAGCAAATTCACTACTGACCTGTGTTTTTAAGGGCCGAGGGTTTGTTTCCACTTTGGATTTGGGGATGTTTTATTCAGGCACCTCTAGGCTTTTCTGTCAGTTCTGAGCCTTAAAGGTTTAATTTTTTTTTTGTGTTTTGGTAAATTGTTAATGCATCAGTTTGTCTGGAAATTTGTGATTTGAACAAAACAAAATGAACCAAGGAAATGAACAAAATACATAAAGCATGAGCAAAAATTGGCAGTTTATTATCAAATGATATGTCTATATCTTCTTCTTCTCCTTTCGGCTGCTATATATTGTATTATAAATAAATCCACATGGAAAACATTTGATGTATTTTACTCTTTAAATGTTAATCATAATGCACTGTGTAAGCGAGAAGATGACGTTTATCTTGTTCATTTCAGTTTAATGTTGGGAGTGATACAAATACAAGAGAATCCACAAGCTGAATGAAATAATGAAAGGAATAAAAAGGAACAAAATTATTCCCCAAAAGAACAAAATCAAACAGAGATGAAAAGTGAAGAAAATAAGCAACAATATAAACCAAAATAAGCCACAAAATGGAGAAAAGTGAATTGAGAAAATTAACTAAAAATGAACAGAAAAGAATCAAAACTGAATTTAAATTGTTTTATTGGAGAGAAGATGTGTGAAATCGTCACTGTGAGAGTTAAATATGTCAAGAATTCATCTGCACCTTGTTCCGGTGAAGATTCTGTTCATCCAGCATTATGTAACACAATTACATTTAATGTGTAAACACTCTTTTATTCATATTTCTTTCCAAGTATGTTATTAAATGGAGACAAATTAAAAAAAGCAGGCATTTCGCACACGTCAATTTTGAGATTTGTGGCACTAATAATTTAAAGAGTGATGCGTTTTGAACAGACTGTGTTTTGCTCTTGGCTGCTGTGGTCTCTGCAGGCCTGTCGTGCTGAGCTACTGCATGTGTTTTCTTTTTTTTTCCCATCCGGGTCAGCTGTCTGGTCATTAGCGCCCCGTGTTTCCTGACCACTGCTCTGACCCATCACATGTGCTTTTTGAGTACTATCAACTCTGCACACTTTGCAGCCTGCCTTGTGCGTTTCTGTTATCCCAGTCTGCACTTGATAATTTGAAGACTTAGTCTATTACAGCTGGCAATGAAACTGCTGTCTGTTGAATAGGCGTCTGTGTTGGAGAGGGGTGTAATAGCTTGCAGGCATGGTAAGAAATATATTTATCCCCTATCAGCCCTCACTCTCCCAGTTCGAGGCACATGCGTTCTGTTGAAGGGCTTTAAAGCAGATTAAATTGAGCCTTTTCTTTCTTTTCACTTTCATCTTTCAGAGGCTCACTTCGTGGTGTGGCGCCCACGGCACAAATTCACCAGATTTGAAGGGTTTCTCTCATGTTGTTTGGATTGTGTTTTAAAATATTCCTCATTTGTTTTCAGTGGAATGTTTTTTTTTTTTGGTTTTTTTTTTGCGGCTCACTGGCACATTTCCCGACATGGTTCAGGTGTATTTCAGCAGTAGATTTGGCCTCAGTAACATAGGTGTGATGGTGTATTTGCACAATTTGGTAAAAAAAAAAAAAAGCATATTGAGATTATTGTGGCTAACACTGCAATTTGAGTCGAGTTGCTTGGTTGTCAAGGAAAATGCACATTTTACTCATTTGGAAATGTCAAATATAGGAACTAGCATATAAATAAAAAAAATACAAGAATTTAAAAAATCTTCAAGTGGTGACTTCATCAACACCAGACCTATCTCTGCAAATTAGATCCCATTACTTTGCTTAAATTGACTTTTAAATTGCAATTATATATCCTTCTATGTAATTTTATAATTGCACAGGCTGACACTGTGATTACAATTACAATGCAATTACAGTAATTGTGCAGGCATAGTTCTGGAATTAACAGAAAACATGTGGCGCCGTTGCCTATGAATAAATTCCTCTAGCTGCAAATAGACGTGATCCCACGTGTGCAGGTGTAATATGCACCTTAGACCTGTGATGATTTGTTTTTCATGGTCATATCAATTTTTGGCAAATATGCTGCTTTTTAAAGTACAAGCATAAACAACAAAACCAGTGTCTATTTGGAGTCCAGAATAAGCCTGAGTGAAAGAAAAAGGTCGACAGTGAGCATGGAGAGGGCGCTTCAAACAAATCCAGTGGAAGTGATGAGAAGCAGCTTTCTACGGAGCCCAGGCTGTGGGAAGTTCGATTCCAGCTATTAATAACACTTTTCCCCAGGCATCTGCACTTACTCCACTCCATCTGCACTTTCTCGCAGCTATTTTGCCGGGTTGAAATTGAGGGAGACCCAAATGTTGGCTGGAGATAACACAATCATCAGAGCCACGGTCCTGGGCTGTGCATCAGTGTATTAAACTGGGATTAACCTCCGCTTTCCCCCTCACTGTCTCCCACCACACTCACACTGGTAAGGGACACACAAAAAACACAAGGTTGAGGAGACACTCTCCTGCTGCACAGAGGAGCTCTATCAACCAAAAATAATAACTGCATAAAAAGGATCACCCCTGTGAGACAATAATCAGAGATGATCAGTCTAATCTGATGTTTTCAATTTGATCGTGTTCAGAATTCAAACTTTTAGCTCAAGTGCAGCGGACTTTAATGACTCAATAACAATTAAATATGATGAATGAAGCAAATAGCACCATGTGTTGATCATTTTTCATTAGTGATGAATAACTGTGATTATTACCCTATACCATTTGACATGTAGTCATTCATGTAACAGTTTTAACCCTTTCATGCATAAATTATGAGATGACATTTTTAGCCTTATGGCACTTTGAAACAATTTTTAAATTAACGACAGTTACTTTAAGCAAAGTAATGGTTGAAAATAATTAAATGATGTCCAGCAGGTCATGTCAGTTCATAATAATTATTATAATTATGCTTTAATTCCTGGTGGATAATGTATAAATAAAATTATGAATCAACTATGTGATTTGAAAGTTTTGTTTTTTTACTCATTTTTAAAGTATTTTCTAGAGAGTTTAATTGAATTTTGTTCATTTTCATTCTTTTGCATCTAATGTGGTTTATTTTTCTTCTGATTTTTTCCATTTTCTTTGCTATTTTGTACCGTTTGCTTTTTATGTTGGTCCTTTTCCCTGTTTATGTGGTACAATCTAAGTCAAAATTCTCATTGACGTATTGCATTTTACTTTGCATTTTGCCTTCATTTTTAAATTACAATAAATTTAACACCACCTCCTTCCTGCCCAGTGTAGTCGTCACCATGCATGAAAGGGTTTATGTCTCATTAACTAAAAAGTAATTAAGTAGAAAGATGATCAACTAGCTTTTTCAAGTTCACTCAGGACCAAAAAGAGGCCTTTAAAAGAAATAAGGATTTATTTATTCATATGATTACATTTTTGGGTGTTTCGCCCAGTTCTATGTACTAATATTTTTGTGGGTTAGTGTCGACCTCATCTCAGTCAGTTTAATAGTGTTTCAAACTTCATATGCAGGGAGCAGTGAACCTTAATCTGCCCCAGATGACGGCGGCATTTGGGATTGTGATTAAACAGTGTACCAATGAAACACTGAAAATATCAAGAAAAGAACCCCCAAAATAATCAAGAAAAAATGAGTAAAAATGAGCAAAATGATCAGGAAAATGAATAAAAAAATTAACAAAAATAATTTAGAATATCAGTAGAATTAGAATACGCCAAAATGTAAAACAAAGCACAAACTCCCTGAGAAAATGCAAAAAAAGTGAACCATATACTCAAAAAATAAGGAAAAACTAAGAAAATGGTCAAAAATGATATTAATATTAAATCTTCTAAAAATCAACATAAATTAAGAAATTATGAAGAAAATGAAATTAACCGAAAATGAACCAAACTGTTATTACTTATGTAAAGCAGCATTTTTAGAGACAAAGGAACTGCTTATTATCTAAAGGAAAGTTGGGGAGAACAAAGGGCCATTTTACAAATAATGAGGGTGACGAAAAAACATCTATGCTAGAGCTAAGCAATAAGAAGTGCATGTGTAGGTGAGCAGACAGACACATGGTTGTGTCACTGTCTTGCATACGACACAGGAACTCATGGTGTGTGTGTGTGTGTGTGTGTGTGTGTGTGCCAATAAAACAGTATCATGAAGAACTAGGTGATGCATCCATAATAATCGTCATCATCATATCTTGAAGAAACCATTGCAGGGTGGTGTGATTAGCATCCTTGAGATCCTTGCATCTGGGGTCCAAAGAACAGCTATGACAGGACAGCATAATTATTGTCATTATATTTACTATATTTCATATGCAGGTGATGAAAGAAAAAGGTGCTGGAGGACAATGATGCATAGTTACGTCTCCATGCAAGTAATATTCCAGTGTTTCCAGTTTACATGCAGATGTTCATTTCCCAAACCTATTTCATAGTGAACGCAGCCTCCCTTGTTTATTCCTTCAAACAATATCCTAAAAAGGTCACTCTCTGGTACGTGTGCAAATCCAAAAACCTGTTAACTTCTCATTTGCTTCTGACTAGAAATGTGAGCTTTTCTTCCAAGCACCTACTGGTATCAGAGAGGATCTTTGTCAAAGAAGTATCACTAGACCGGAATAGTACCAGCATATTCTAACAGGCCTAATTCAGAGTAGGTTCTTTTTAAATTTGACAGGTTACACATTTACTAGAGCACAATGGATGCACTCATGCTGGTTTTTATTCTTATTTTAAAACATGAATGAATGCGTATATGCATTTTTAAGCCACACATTAAAATTCCAGCACATCACATTTGCTCTTTTAAACATTTTTGACAGGTGGATTTAATGACCATGGAAAAACAGTTCATAAGCCATTGATGAGTCAGCTGATGAGGAAATATTTGGCCTTATAATAAAATGTTATCATAAAATATTAAAATGGAACAATCTCATGTCACTGGATTAGTGTATTTAATTTTTCTGTGTTTTAGTTTACATCTGAACAAGATGATGTTTAGAAACTGAGACACATTGTTTTTTTGGAAATGTGCTGTAATATGTATCAGTATATATATATTTTTTACAGACAATATGTAACGTCTGGGTCCTTAAAAACTCTGCTTAGGTAAATAATGACTTTCTTGTGTTCATATTTTGTTCATTTTTCTGATCATTTTTGTACATTTTGTGGATATTTTGTTTATTGACTTGATAGTATTGTTCGTTTTTGTTCATTCGGATTGATTGATTGACTTGATGAGATATTTGCCACAGTTTGTTGCTTAATTTGTTTGTTACATTGATGTTTTTGGTAATTTTCTTGATTTTTTTTTTGTTAAGTTTTGCTTCCTTGACAAACTCAGGCTCAGATTTATGTATTAACACTTCACTGAATTAAAAAAATGAAGTGTGTCATGTCCAGAGTTTCCAGGAGGTTTCAGATAT
>JAQQAE010004498.1:0-18692 GCA_029823295.1 Pseudamia nigra | reverse complement strand
TTGGAATTTCCTTGGGACCCAACATAAAAAAAGCATTATAAGTGACCATAACATCTCAAGTTTACTATAAATGAATCCACATATTGAATAATTTTATGGATTTAGCCCTCTAAATATAAAAGATAAAATACTGTATTGTGGTTACTGTTCTTTGTTCATTTTGACTGAATGCTGTGAAAACCAGTAACTGCCCAAAATAATAAACACAACTAACAAAACTGAGTAAAAAATGAACACAATAAATAATAAAATGATAAATAAAGTAAAAGAGAAAAGAACAAAAATAAACAAAAATTCATACAAGAACAAATAACAAAATGGTGAAAGAAACATAATGAAAATTAACAAAATAGTAAAAATGAATTAAAAAAATAAATGAAAAGAAAAAATGATTTAAAAAAATGAACACGGATTCAATGAATCCAAAATAAAGAAAATATTCAAGAAAATAAAACATTAACGGAAAATGAAGAAAACAATAGAAATGAAAAAAAAAAATCAACAGATTCCTTGAGGGGAAAGAAAATTGTAAACAAATAGACAGAAAGAAAAGAAATGCAAGGACATCAACAAAAACCGTCAAAATAATCAAGAAAAAGCACAAAATAATGAGGAAGCTTAGCCAAATTGGCAACAGAGTAAAAAAAACTGCAACTCCTTTAAGTTGGCAGCCTTATCAGTTTGTTTCATTATTGGTGCGGCGTCGGTAGTAATGCAGACATTGTATCGGTCAGTTGTGGTGAAGAAGGAGCTAAGCCAAGAGTCAAAGCTCTCAATTTATTGCTCATTCTTCTATGGTCATGAACTTTGGGTCACGACCGAAAGAATAATTCCTCTGCAGGGTGCCTGGACCCTCCACTGGAGATAGGGTGAGAAGCTCAGTCATCCGGGAGGGGCTCAGAGTAGAACTGCTGCTCCATCGAGAGGAACCAGTTGAGGTGGCTCAGGCATCTGACCTGGATGCCTCTCGGATGCTTCTCTGGAGAGGTGTTTCGGGCATGTCCAGCTCAGACCCAGGATACGCTGGAGGGACTATGTCTCTCGGCTGTCCAGAAGAGCTGGAGGAGGTGGCTGGGGAGAGAGAAGTGTGGCTTTCTCTGCTTAATCTACTGCCCCTGCAACCCGGATGGATGATGCATGAACGGATGGACTGTATAAAATGTTTGACCAGTTAATTGGAACAACCCGCACAGAACTACACATTAATGAAAACACAATGCATTCTGCTAACACACCTAACACATCTGACAGTGATCCTGACAACACATAGTCATGAATTGTATAAATATACCCACACAAACAGATGCAGAGGTATACTTCTAACTCCCAATTACCTGAGTTAAATGAAGAGGAATCATTATTCTCTGTGAGAGCTATCATTCCCAATATAACTGTCCTTACCTCCACCACTCAAATAGTAATATACCGCAGGAGGCATTTGCATTGGTGTAAATAAGACACTTAAACTTAAGGTAGTGCTTTTATTCATAACACCCCACCACCTGCTCTCCATGACGCACATCAAGAAATGATTGGAATGTAAATGACTCATTATCTCTGACGGAGTGCAAAGGCTGAGAAACTTTTCAAATGACAACTTCTCGGAAAACGGAAAAATTCTTCTTTAAGCCATGTGGTGACAGACTGAAAAGCTATCAGTCATTATCTATATCCTAGCGTCTGCATGCACACACACACACACACACACACATACACAAACAAACACGTGGAATAATTTAGACTTAGGCTCCAGAACATTTCCTTGTGTCTGTCAGTCATTTAGTCAGCTCTGTTTGCTTAGTGGGCATTAAAACACATACATGGCTACAGGATTCAACAAAGTGTATTCCTTTCTTTAGATTTACTGTTCATGCATTTATATCACTTCTCATTATATGCATATTCTGATGACAAATTCTGCCCTTATTAGGATTTCTAAAGAGGAGTGCTACATCTATAAACTGCTAAATTTACACAGAATACAGTCGTAGAGGGCTTGTTCTGAAAAGCAACAGATGATATTTTATTTAAGTCAGATGTTGAATTGAACAATTCTCATTTTAACCTCTTCAACAAGATCATCATAGTTTTCTCCTCATTACTGCACATCAAATAGTCTAAAGTCTCCTCATGTTGTTTTAAGGTTGTTGCTCTTCACACAATTTCCTGAGGCTCCAAAATCCTGAAAAAAAATCAATATACTTTATCTTCTTTGGAAAAGAATGTACCAAAAATGCCCATGGGATTGTCTGTCTCTCTAAATCTTTCAGCAGACGCTTTGTCTTTATCACAGTAAACAAACAAACTTAGCTTGAGTGAAATGAGAAACTGACCATCAATACTCTGTCCACCAGCAGGGACTACTGTCAGTTTAAATGTTTAAATGCACACCACTAGTCCAGTGTTCTTCTGATATATATGACAAACTTGACATGTGTTAAACATATTCTGAACCAGATCTTTTTCTGACTAAGATATGTGGGATACCCCAACGTCGTTCTGGTTTTGGGAGGATGATATGGACATGTATATAGCACAACTGGAGAATGTGTCTCCGTTTACGTGGGCCAGTGGCAACAGAATCCCTGTTCCTCATTTCCTCTGCTCCTCAACTTGTTGATCTTCGATTGTGACCTACAAATCATCCTACTGTGACCTCTAGGGCTGCAGAACAGGACCCGAGGTGGCTGCATCAATCAGTTGTAACGAAAGACACACACTTGTTTTTCTGCAAGAGTACCTGTGACTCATAAAAAGAGATGTGAAACATGTCAAGATCACACAAACCATGGCAGGAGAAAGAGTCAAAGAATGGTAGCCATCTGTGCATGCTCTTCGGAAGCTTCAGAAATAAATGAAGCCAGGGGCATCAAACTTGGCATACAGGTTGACCTTAGGACTAGCACTTGTGGCTATGTTCTTTGAGAAAAATGACCAAAGGTCAAAGTCAAAAGTTAGAAATTAGTTTTGGCATATAGAGACTATTATCATAGCTAAAGCCAACAAATAGGAAGTGAAAATAGGTGTGTCTGCATCTGTGGTGAGTGCAATTTGAGTGCTAAGTTATTTAAAATGATCAAATGTGCAGACATCAAATAATCAGACATTTATGTTAAGTAAAACTTATGACATTCTCATATTACCTCCTGACACATCGTGTCATGTTGTGAATTAAATTAGATGCTATTTTAGCATTTTTAACAACATATCTGACAATGTTTATGAAATAGAATGTCATATTGTAAGTAACACACATACGTTCCAACTATTCTAACACACATTCACCTTTAACAGCACAAAGGAAAGGACATTTAATTTTGTTAAAGACCTTTTTCCTGGGCTCCTTTCTCCCTCAGTCTGGTGGAATGGACCAAGGCCTTGTTCACATGCAAAAAAACAATCTATTTCTTTTTTGTTTCAAAAAAGATTTCCGTAAACAAGACATTTTCTCAAGAAATGTGTGTCCACACAAAACCACAAAAAACTGTAGTCTACTATTACATGAAAAAGTTTGGACACCCTTGACAATTTCTATTATTTTCATTTATAAGTCAGAAGGTGTTTGGATCAGCAATTTCATTTTGATGTATCAAATAACTGATGGACACAGTAATATTTTATCAGTGAAATGAGGTCTACTGGATGAACAGAAAAGGTGCAATATGCATCAAAACAAAATTAGACAAGTGCATAAATTTGGGCACCCCAACAGAAAAATCACATCAATATTTAGTAGAGCTTCCTTTGGCAAAAATAACAGGCTCTAGGTGCTTCCTATAGTCTCTAATGAGTGCCTGGATTGAGGATGAAGTTATTTTGGACCATTCCTTCTTACAAAACATCTCCGGTTCAGTTAGGTTTGATGGTAGTCGAGCATCGATAGCCTGCTTCAAATCATCCCACAAATCTTCAATGATACTCAGGTCTGGGGACTGCGATGGCCATTCTAGAACATTGTATTTGCTCCTCTGCATGAATGCCTGAGTAGCTTTTGAGCTGTGTTTTTGGTCGTCGTGTTGTTGAAATATCCAGCCCTGGCATAACTTCAAATTTGTGACTGATTCTTGAACATTATTCTCAACAATCTGCTGATATTGAGTGGAATCCATACAACCCTCAACTTTAACAGGATTCACAGTGCTGGCACTGGCCACACAACCCCACAGCATGATGTAACCTCCACCAAATATTACTGTGGGTAGGACATGTTTTTCTTGGAATGCCGTGTTCTTGACTGTTCCTGGCTTGTCTGAATGTGCTTTTGCATACTTCAAGCAACTCTGTTTGTGGCATGTGTGCAGAAAAAGGCTTCTTCCACATCACTCTCCCACACAGCTTTTCCTTGTGCAGTGTACAAACGATGCACAGTGACACTGTCTCCAACAAGATGATGTTGTAGGTCTTTGGAGGTGGTCTGGGGGTCGTCTTTGACCATTCTCACTCTCCTTTGCCTCTGATATTTTTCTTGGTCTGCCACTTCTGGTCTTAACAAGAACTGTGACTGTTGTTTCCCATTTCCTCACTATGTTCCTCACAGTGGACACTGACAGCTGAAATCTCTGTGAGAGCTTTTTGTAGCCTTCCCCTAAACCATAATGTTGAACAATCTTTGTTTTCAGGTCATTTGCGAGTTGTTTTGATGCCCCCATGTTGCCACTCTTCAGAAAAGACTCAAAGAGAAGAACAACTTGAAGTTGGCTATCTTAAATACTGTTACTCATGATTGGATGCACTTGTTTTCAAGGCTTAACAAGCTCACCAAATTGATATTGTGTTCCAATAGTTACAGGTTTTCAAATCAACAACATGATAAGGGTGCCCAAATTTTTGCATCTGTTTAATTTTGTTTTGATGCATATTGCACATTTTCTGTTTATCCAGTAAACCTCATTTCACTGCTGAAATACTACTGTGTCCATCAGTTATTTGACAGATCAAAATGAAATTGCTGATCCAAACACCTTATGATTTACAAATGAAAATAATAGAAATTGTCAGGGGTGCCCAAACTTTTTCATACAATTGTATATGCCAGGCCTGTAAGTAGAAGATGATGGAGCATATGCATAAAACTTGGTAGTAGTAGAGGAGCAGAAGCTGTGACAAGCTCAGTAGCTTCTGTTGCATACAACATTGTAATCCGTCACTGTTGCTGTTGTTGATGTAGTTAGTGAATGCAGGTTAAGGGAGAAGCTGTGGTGCCACTGTTTCAGCAAGATGTGTACAGGTTATAAACATGGAAGGGTCAGATTTTAAGACTTGTTATTGTGACATCTGGTTTCAAAAATGTGCATATTTGGGATCCAAAAACACTTGTTCTGTATGGATGAAAAACCATTATGATTAAAAAAAACTTTTGCGGATACTCCTAAACCTGTCTCCATGTGAATGGCCTCAAAGAGACAAAGGGCAGGTTTTAGGAACATGTAAACAGGAATATTAGTGGGTTTTTCATTTTAACTTGCTATGTATTAGGAATTTTGTTTGTTTGTCTTTTTCAGAATAAAAGGAAAAACCAGAATACTGTATGCGTGAAAACAGTCATTGTCCTGCTACAAACAAAACATTGAAGTATGCCTTATTGTGACTGTGAGAGCCTAACCAACCTTTTCACATGTATATTATATACAGTAGATGTCTTATGACTCCTGACAGTGATATAATGTGAGCAGTGTGGGGACAGCAGAAGCAGCTAAAGGAGATGACCTTGTAAGTAAACTAGCCATCATAATCCCTCCCTGCAGGCGTCAAAAGCAACTCGTCCTGTCTCTCACTGCCGTATGACAGGTACATATACTAGCAGGCAGGAGATAATGCACTTCCATACACAGTACCAAACCTGTCATTTCCATTCTTTTTAATCATCTTTGTTGCTGTTGAGCTTGATGCAGAAAAGATGCATGTGCATGTCCAAATGCACATACACACTGCCGATGAGGTTAGCAGGAGGCATTAATACCTGTCAGATGGGGTTTTAGCGCAGTACAGGAGAGGGCAAACAGTCACCGAGAGCGGTGAGAAGATTATTATCTGTACTGTGATGCCTTTGTGCCCTTCCCTCATCTATCAGTCCACCTTTTCCTTTCCATCTGTCAACCTCTCAGCACAGTTTTAGCACTCTACCCCACCTTGAATTTCATTGATTTCTACACAAACATCTCATCGTCTACGCCTCTTACTTTTAAGTCTTGTCACTAGAAACACTTTCCCACCTCCTCCTGCTCATTCTTGTTTCCCCACCATGAGAAAGATCAAAACGTTGCAGCTACACCCACACAGAACTTGATTGTGAGGCTCATGCTTGACTGGCTGATGGCTGACGTGCACAAACAACTACTTTAGCAAGCTGTTCTAGATCAACAAATGATGAAACATGGCACTTGAAGTAAACATGGTGCTTGTTTTTGCCTCACCATCACTGATTGCTTTATTGAACTGCTTGCATGTGTCGCTACACTATGAGCAAGTGAAGGATCTGTAAGTAAGTAAATGAGTGACTGATAGACTCAGAGAAAGAGTGGGTGACTGATGGACTAGATCAGTAAAAGGATGGGTGAGTGTGATAAGCAGCTTGTTCCTACTTCGCAACAGCACACTCGGTACCTGTAAATGAGTTTCCCTTTGATCAGTGTTGCACTCTTCCTTCCTCCATTGCTTCTTAGCCCCCTGCTGCTCTACCTCCCCAAAGGTGTTGAGGGGGCCTAGAGGCAGCACATCAGAGGACCGGGGAGTGGCAGTTTGTGCGGTGTGCATGCTGAGCTATGTCTGTCTAAGGGTGGAGACCTGGCCAAGATGCCTCCAGGTGAACAACCATCTGGACAGTGACACACACCCAGACATGCTCATACGCACCCTCCTCACTTGCTGACATCTGCTTATCCCATAAACATCATTAAAAATACATGGCATATCAAGTGAGGAAAGACAAACTTGCTACAAGTGTATTTACCATCACCAGGAGATCTCAGATCTGCAATCCCGGCATCATCAATATCCTGTCAAAACTTGTTTAGGTCCCATGTGCACTGCCACCTACAGCAAAACTGATCAAGAAAGCTTCTCAATTCTTGACATCCACACCACAATATTGCTTGTGGCACTTTTGAAACCACCCAAAATCTCTCTGAAACTTTTTTAATAAGTAGCCCTTATCTGAAAATGCACAAATCTGTCACTATCAAGCTGCAGCAAACTGTCACAGTGCATGTCACATGTCCACTTATCTCTCAGGCACTGCATCTGGTGGGCTTGATGATTTTATCCTATGCCGGCCTTGTGAAGTGTTCGTGTACCAGCAAAACACACATTGTGAAAGGAGAATGTGAGGAAACAAAGCAAAACGATTTGAAATTCCCTCAGATTAAATAAATGGAAAATGTGTTTCCCTCGGTTGCTATACTTTGCTAACATGGTCATGGATTTGATAGAAAAACAGGGCTACTAAATTTACAATCTGTATCAAAGGTCAGTTAGAAGCAGCAAAGGGTAAAGAGTCTATTATCGGTTTAATATTCACCCATGCTGGTAACTAACTGGTGCCAGAATATTTTTGTAAATGTTTTATATGTTTAACTGAAGATTTTTCTTATCATGGGTCAGCAGACGGTCTTTGATATATTATCAGATGAGGCAATTGCATTTTCCAAAGGTCTCCCAAAGAAAAGCAGTGTATAAGTATGACTAAGCTCTGATAGAAAGACCTCATGTTTGATGTGATTGATAAAAATATCAAAGTCTTATTAATTAAAATTCAACCTGATGTGGTTTTAATCATAATTTTTATACCTTCAAAGTTACATTGTTTACTAACCTTCTTCTATAGCTGCAAGTTTGCGCTGTACAACTTTCAATTACTTAACATGGTTATTTTTTTGTTGTTGCTTCATGACATTAACATGAAGCAGCGCTGAGGGATAATCATCCAGGCAGCTTCACTCTGGCAGCACACTTTATACCTGTCACTTTAGGTCAATTTATAACTCCATTAGCTCAGCAGAAAAACAATGTTTAGGGGCACTGCTTGAGATGCCATTTTAGTTTAGGTACTCTAAGTCAGTTTTACATCTTTTAACACATCACAGGTGTAGCACAAATGCACTGCATCAACATTTCTCATAAGTGACACCACAGGGAGTCTGGAGCCCTACATTCTTCAAAAACTTACTCTTCTTCTTTTTCCTTTTTTAACAAGGAGCCACTGAACATAACTTTTAATCATTTGTGTGTTTTTTAAGCAGAGGGAAAATTATTATGTACTCAAATAACAAACTGCCTGAAAAAGCAATCAATTTCTCTTTACTGAAGAAATACTGCAAGAGCTCTCATAGATATAGGCAGCAGTTCAAAGCCAGTGCTTATGTGCATTCATTATGACTCAATTACACTACGCTATGCTATGCTGTACTATGAATTTTACTTGTACAATCTGAATTCGAAAAAATTTGGGACATAAATAAAATGTAAATAAAACAGAATGCAATGATTTGCAAAAACACAAACCCATATTTTATTCCCAATAGAACATAAACAACATATAAGATGATGAAACTGAGAAATTTTAACTTTTCATGGAAAATATTAGCTCCTTTTGGATTTGATGGCAGCAACAAATCTAAAAAAAATGGAGTGGGCAAAAGGCTGGAAAAGTAATTGGCACAAATCAAAAACAACTGGAGGAGCATTTCACAATTAATTAACTGGTAACAGGTCAGTAACATGACTGGGTATAAAAGGATTTTAGAAATGCAGAGCCTCTCTGTTGTAAAGCTGGGCAGGGGTTTACCAATCTGCAATAAACTGCATCATTAATGGATTTCATCAAACTAAAGCGTGCTGCTGGCAGAACCACTCGGTCTATGGTCAGAGGAGACTGCGACGTGCCTTACAGACGGATCACCTTTGGACAAACAGTTCTCTCAGTTAGGGGCGGTAATCTTTGGAACAATATACCCTTCCCAATAAGAGAATGTCCCACATATAATACATTCAAGACTGAACTTAAAAACTGGCTGAAATCACATCAGCATTGTCCACACTAGAGCCCTGTGGGTCTTCTGATACACGCTGCAGGCCGTCTCCCAGGTTTTCTTCCGTTTTCATGTCTTCTCATTTCGTTTTCTGTTATGCTTTGTGCTGCATGATCGACCTGCCCATGTGCCATTGTCTATCCAAATGTTTGTTGTTAATATTTGAAGGTTAACTGTGTCTATTGTGTGTGTGTGAACTAAAGTTTTGTCATGAGTGGGTGCAACCCTACTTTTTTTAAATGTTACTAATTTTAGGAATGCTGGCATTTTCCATTTTGCCCAGGGACAACGGTTGAAAATTAGCTTTTTTATGCTAATACTGGGACATTTACAGAAATGTTCATTAATGTGTACTGTCCCTGATAAATAAATAAATGAAATGAAATTTGTGGCTCTTGACACTTTTTTTTTTTTTTTTCTTTTTGGCCAAAAACTGCTCTTTGTATTGTAAAGATTGCTGACAACTGGACTAACAAAAAGGGAAAATGGATGGGAAGGAGAGTTTTTACACTGATATAAATAAACACAAACAGGAATCTCCTTTTAGCTCTCGTACGGTAGCTCTGTTAGCAGCTGCTGTAAAGGTTTGAACAGATAAATCACATCATAGCTTTTGATGTGGAGTAAGTGGAATCACAACAAGCATATCCCCATTGATACCTCACAGAACAAATCACTTGAGGAACGGAAGGCTGCGTGTAATTGAACGCAATTACTTCACCCCGTCCTCCTCCTGTCTCGCATTCTAATGAGCTCTTATTGGGTCCTTGATTAGAAAAAGACAAGTAAACAGCTGTCAGGGCAGGGCAGGAAATGATGGATCATCCAGGAGACTTTAGTGCCCATTAAGGTCTATTTTGGGAACAATCACTAGCAGGTGAGAGGATGTTTATTAAAATTTGTTTTCCGATAAGATGATTCTCAGTGGAACGAAAATCACTTTGGTCTTACAATGACTGATGACTGATCTTTGTCCAAGCCTGACACTGTAATGGATAAGTAAAAACCTCAACTTGTTATTTATTTGCTTTTTGTTTTTGCAAAGCTGAACATACACTGCCAGTCAAAAGTTTGGAAACACCCTTTCTTTCAGTGTTCTGTCTTTATTTTTTATTATTTTTCTGAGGCTCGTAATTCCAATGAGCTTCAAACCAACTGAAGCCAATTGAATGCATCAAACTCTCAAACTGACATGAAAGTGACCATGTCCACAAGATGTACGGTTTAAAGGGTAAACAAACATGGATGACAAACTGTTTGCTGTTGCTGTTATTTGTGAATCTATGTGTTCTGAGAAATCAAAAAAGAAAAAACACATCCTCTGGGCTGAAGGTGTATAGTCATCGCCCTGCTGATGGGTGTCAAATTTGGTTTGTTAAAGTGATAACTCTTGACTGGAAATGCTATCTTACGGTAGTTATAAAAACTCTTACTGCAGTGTGTTTTGTTTGTAATAAGAAATAATCTGGAACAATTCAAAAGTGCTTGAGACTTTCCATAATCACATGCATTTGTCTAAAAATAAGTCCCTTGTCATATGATTTTATCTTAAAAAGATAATGAGATAAATTGACTAGAAATTAAATGCATATGGTGACAGTTTTTCTCTCGCTGGACACATTAGCTTCAGCTGAGCCTGAGGAGGTGGACTGACCACTGCGATCATTCACTGTAAACAACACTCCTGGGGAAGTCTCATAACATGAGCATATAACTAGTTGACATAAAAAAGCTAGGTTCATTTTACTCACATCATTTACTATGCTCTGTAGCTTGAATAGTACGTTATCTAACCTATCAGTTAAAAGAGAAAATTCTCTAGTTATTAACTAGCCAGCTAATTTGTTATTACAGACTACATGCAACCAGTTGGATCAAAATGGCTTGGATATTCAGGGACTTTCCAGATTTGAGGAAAGTGACCTTTATCTTGCCCTTTTTTCTCCTCTTTCTCTTTCTTTCTCTGCCCCTGATGGACATGCCCTTTTTTCAATATTATTATTTTAGGCTTTGTACCTGTGCACTGGATGCACACATTGCCAGTGGAGCTCTGAGCTTTTAGCAGGGAGGCAGTAGGACTCACTACATCAGTACTCTGTAAACAGATTATTGAGTTTTTATAATTTATTTGTATAAGGTACAATTGTTGGCATATGAATCATGACTCACACAAGCAAAATAGTTATTCATTAAAAATAATTTTAAAAGTTAATTGTTCTAGGGGCCCCGAGTGGTCATAAGGGCCCTGAGCAGGCTCTTGGTTCATTATCAGAGTCGCTCAAAAAATTCAAACATGTTTGACTGACTGTAACTGAGGCCTGATGATGTCTGTTCACCTCATACACTTGCTGATTCCAGTTTTTACTCCTCACACACTAGCCATGCCAACTGTCCTCAACTAGTGCTGACTCGTGCAGACTGCCCAACTGTGAATTGTGGGGAAAATCAGGCAAAAAATCTTGCAGTGTTCTCCCAGATTTAGAAACCCAGGAGCAGTCTTTGTTTCAAGCACAGGGAGTGAACTTGAGGATATTCCTGAGGTCTCAGTTTTGAACTGTGAAGCACTTAGAGATAATTGTTGATTATGATTGGTGCTACACAAATAAAATTGGATTGAATCAAATCCTAAATGATGGCTGACAAGAAGGTGCAGGTTGAGAGATGGGCTTGGAGTGTAGCAGATGGGAGTGGCTGGAGACTGACTCAGCTCACCTGGACAAGGACAGGCAGATGCTGAGGAGCTGAGTCAAAGAGCAGGTTTTACAGTCTGGTAGGGTGGAGTTGGCTGGGCTGAGCGTATGTACACATTAAGAAGTAAATGCAGCTGGTGACGTTCTGGTGCACCAGTTTCTATGCAGGTAATCCTACATGTTTACATGCACACACAAGGAGAGAGAGGGTATGTTTGAATAGTTAATTTTGGTTAGGAACCTTCCTAACAACCCTGAAGTATTTGTGTCTCCATAATGACAAAGCCAGGTCAGATTCTCCAAAAGAAGAGGAAAGGGGCTTCAGAGCTTCCTTTAGAGCTTATGTAACAGAGGAACCACTGGTCCTTCCTTTTGCAAGAGGAGATTAGAAAGTGTATCCCACAATTCACTGCAGTCACAACATCAGCTCACCCAGCTGTTGACAAAAACAAGCAATCAACATGACAAAGAAGACTAAACCATTCATCCTCTATCAGTGCCTGCTCAATTGCGATGACAGTGTATTTCAGAGCAAAAGCCATCAGTGTTTATGACATGGTTCACAAGGGTAGAAAAGACACATGGCAGCAACTGCAAATCAAACATAAAAATAGGCCTGTTGTACAGACTGGTCAAGCATTTTTGTTCTTTATTTTAAAGAGAAGTTAGA
The DNA here is from genome assembly GCA_029823295.1 of Pseudamia nigra. Classification (NCBI taxonomy): domain Eukaryota; kingdom Metazoa; phylum Chordata; class Actinopteri; order Kurtiformes; family Apogonidae; genus Pseudamia; species Pseudamia nigra. Next base: position 6,306 of record JAQQAE010004498.1, on the reverse strand, counting down.
TAATAATATCCTACCGGTGCGCCGTCCTGTGCGTCAAGAGCAAACACTTTTGACCACAGAAAATGTCATTTTTGAACAGTCAAACGCCAAAAAAATGTAAAATGAAACTGATTTTTCATTAGATAAAAATACATTATGAATAGTTAAAATTCTTACATTTGTCTATCTTCATTTTTTTAACGTTTGGACAGAAAACCCCTCTGGAGTCGTGCCGGGCAACAACGTCAGACTGACAGCGCTGCCAACAGAAACACAGTACAGAAAAACTTAATTGGAGTCTAAACAAATGCCCCTTTTGCACTAGAACCTACTCAGTACAACATGTCCACTGTTATATTGGGCTTGTGTTGCGAACAAATGCCGACAGGTGCAATTGGTGCGCTCTGTAACCCGGCCTTTCAATACAGGAAATCCCCACGCGGGGTTGTCCAAATAAGATGATCTGCGTCACGGCTGCGGGGTGATTCCCTCCCACAGCCAATAAACGTGACAGCGTGACTTTCCAGTGTTTCCTCAACTGCTACTGTAACTGGAGACAGAAAAGAGTTAATTTATTAGAGCTTTGTTATGGTCTACTTTTTTACACTAGCCAATTATTAATTTATTATTAGTTGTTAATCAATGCCCAACACTTCTTTTCACTGGAAATCTGGCTTTCATTTTCCCAATTCACGGAGTATGGTAATTGCTCGGTCTACATGGCATCAGAATATTGTGCTTGGTTATGTTTGGTCACAACCCCCATTTATTATATTCAGTTCACAGTCATAGAAAAGGAAAAACCATAACATATTACACACAAAAAACTGGAACAGGAGAAGTTTGATATCTAAAAACTGTTTTAAAACTGAGTTTACTCTTCGCATGTATACAATTGAACTTAACTTCTGAATTCTGATTCTGATTCTAACAAGAGTAGATTTTTGCCATTTTTCCTGTTACATGGACAGAAATTGTAAAAGTATTTCTCAAAGATTAAGATGTATTCCGTTTTTTGTCATAGAGGTGTGAGAAACAGAAAATTATTATTAATTTATTCGTATTCAATCTGGAAACCAGTAAACGCATCAGGGTGATGTGGAAGGGAGGCTGGAAGACCTCAGATATTGCTAAGTATCTGGAAGCGATGGGACTTTCCAAGAGGAGAAGAAACCCTTATAAAGTGACGAGGTAAAACTTCACACAAAACAAACACAACTTGCAGTTTTACTGTTATTGTATCCATCTAATTGCCGTTGCAAGTCAGCCGATATTTGCTGAAAAAAAAAGTTTACCACAGAAGCTATTTGTACGACTGTAGCTTATTTTTATGCTGTGTTATGCACAGTCTAAATGTCTTGTTGACCAAGTTATTGATTTTTCTTTACAGTCAGGTGCTGGAAGCAGTGGACTCCATTCTGAAAACAGATGACGAAATATCTGCGAAAAAGGTGTAACTGTGCCTTCAACCGAAACACGGCATCAGGATCAGTTTGGACATACAGCAAGGCCAGGTAAAGATTAGCAGTCTAAACACACACAAAACTTTCTTATTTATTTTAATCTTAATTATTTTAATGTTCTGGTTGCAGAACTGCTCCAATGACCCGTGAGAAGAACAGGGAGCTGCGTTTGATGATGTCCTTTTCACCGATGAGTCCACGGTGGCATTGCAGCGCTATGCACTGTACTGCTGAAGAGCTCGAACAGAAGTCGTAACTGAGGAATGTAGGAGAATAGCTGATTAACCGATTTTCTATTGCGTAACAGCTCGCGGCAGATTATATATAACAGATACTGTGGCAAAATAAAGAGTTTTAGACGGTTATTACGCTGTACCTATTTGCTCATATCAGATTTCTTTCGGTCATGTGTCCGTTTCATAGCAATTATGAGACACAATTCCTGTTTTCGTGTGATGTGACATGCTGATATAAATCAATTGTCACTCAATGTTTCTGCTTATGTCACAGATGAAGAAATGACTCCCAGACTCATGTTCTTAATTACACTGCTGTTATATAAAAGCAATTTTTGATTTGCACTTGTTTTGATACACAAAGTAGTTTAAGCATGAGGACCAGGCCAATATTTAATAAACATTTGACAATTCATTCTCTGCTTCCTTACATCCTGGGTTCTTCCTGACTGGATGTCAATGTCCTATGATGCAGCTGTCTTTGCATGTAATTTTTAAAGTGATTTACTCAATTTGTTAAAGTGTTAGTAAAGGGCTTCTCGCGTGAAAGGCGACTTAGTACTGCCGTTTGCTATCGCCACCGATGCATAGCCAGAACACGTTCTCTGTGTGCCTAGAATATCAAGTCAAGTAGTCTTGATTCAAAACGGAGAACTGTAAAGCACTCGGTGTTTTTTAATTTCTTTTATTTTATAGTGTTGCCGTGTTTTACATGTTTTACCGTGGTCACAGCTAAATGAGTAAAATGAACAAAAGATGCATAAGCGCCAACGAATGAGCACAAAAATGACTAATATGATTTTAAAAAATTGTAAAAATGCACAAAAAATGGATGTTACCAATTACACATAAGTTACTCAGTACTTGAGCAGTTTGTTATAACAAACTTTTTTCACTCTAACTCAAGTACGTACTTCATTTTAGGGGTTTTTACTTGATTATAATGTAACAGTAACTGTTTGTTTTTACTCTACCCTCAACTGGTGACAGATAAATAATGGCAATAAAACATTCTCATGCTGTGGAACAGGCTGGTGAATGGTATCAAAACACTCGTGTTATGAGAGACAGGTACTGTAGGTTCACATTGCCTACATTATGGAACATACAAAGTTGTCACGACGTCATTTCATGTTATTTTGCGTCCAAAACGTCGTTCAGTTTCAGCATATGACAATGACAATGACATGGCCAACATCAGTAGATCCATCCTGGTTCTGGCAGATGTAGATTTTTATCATCTCCTCTGCCAACTGTAAATAAATGAAAAAATACTGTAAATATGTCACTACACACAAAATTACATGACTTTTCCCAAAACTGATGGATTTAACAAATTTCACAACTAATCCATGTCTTGAAAACAGTGAAATCCCATGACTTTCCCAGGTTTTCCATCACCATAGTAACCCGTCTAATTACTTCAACTTAATTAATGGATCTCTTTTCACAGTACTAGTTACAAATCCTTAAAAATACTGCATCTTTTTTGTGTGGATATATGTTGTATATTATATGTTGACAGGCTGTGAAAACAAATTTCCCTATGGGACAATGAAAGCTATCTGTCTATCTTGCGACTCACCCTGTTGATGTGCTGATGTGTTGAGGTTTAATCAGGTGACCTCTGGACAGGACCCTACTGCAGCAGACTTTGTGCTGTGCATCAGTTGGACCTATATCCTCATTTCAATCATCACTGTACTGCAGCCTTGAGGAATATTTTTGAATGATTTCTGGCTGGAAGTAAGAATATTTATTCAAATGTTTCTAGGACCCATAATGCACATCACTGTTAATGTTAAATAAAATTAATTTTTGTGGTTTCTGTATGATTTATAGTTAATGAGCGTCACAGTCTGAGTTTCACCACTTTCAAGGTGTCTTAATGAAGTACATCCTATTTATTTAGAAGTTTTTCGTGTACTGTGAGTTGAGGTCATTGTTACAGCGTTGTATAGTTTGCCTCATGCTAGTTTTATGTAAAGTTGATTTACCTTTAACTTTCTAAATATATCATGGCTAAAAAAAACACAGTCCAGGTACATATATGACTGACTCCATTTTGATGGTGAATTTAGTTAATGTCATTCACTTCATGCTTTATGCACAGAGTCTGATTTTTAATAAACAGCTTAAAAGTACCGGTTGTTTGTGTGGATTCTCTTTTAACATACAGTGTGGATTTATCCAGAGGGAGGTGTGGGAGCTTTTCATTCTCTTACAGTTCTATATTTAGGCAGGTGATGTTTGTTCAATTCAATGTTTGGCAGTAGATTTGATGACCTATATCGCTTTCTGTCACTTTCTGTCATGTGGGTAACAGATATGAGTGGACTGGAGGCTGAGTGGTAGCACATATAGAGTACCTTTATGTATTTTTATTCCATGGTGTAACAGTAGTAACAGCATTCTCTATGTTTATATTCTGCATTCAACACACAGAGAGGAGTCTACAAATTATCTCCTGACACTCTGAAATCTCACAGTGTACGCTGGCCTTTAGTGAAAAAGGGTCCTGGTGAGAGACAAAACCCGTGGGCATGATCAGGACATGAGCTGAGTCTCCTGTGTAGCAGTCCTGGTCCTGGGTTATGTCACCAAATTGAGTCTGTCCTCCTTCGCTAGTACATGGTGCTAACTCTGTCACTTACTTCTAAAACATAACCTTAGGTCATAATCCAGTGCATAAACAAACAGCCTCTGGGGTCATTTCTGAGCAGAGGACAGGCTCCTGGTATGCTATGTTCAGACTGCAAATAATCATATTTCCTTTTTTTTTTCTTATGCACTGTGTAACGTAGATCTTTTTCAGGGAATGTGGCACAAGTTGTATGCAGTCTGATCATTTAAATTCAGAAGAACACAGTGTAAAGTTAGCACAAACAAGCATATAAAAATCCATCTTACTTTTACCTCATCTCACCCTCTTTCTCATTATCATCTATTTCCAAAATGCTGACTTCCACTGCACATCATCTTAAAAAATGAAACCGTAAACACTGCAGCCATCCTGTGTACTTCAGTGTGACTGTGTGGAGCTCTTGAACAATAAACACAGGCTTGCTGTGAATACAGTCATAGCGGCATCACTTTTCTTCTATTTGTTCATTCTCAAAAGCGCACTTACACAACCACTGATTAGACATGCCAGAGAATAATCATCACATCAAAGATCTTATGTGCAGAATAATATTGATATTTTCATATTGGTGCTTGTTAAAACTTGGAGGAGATATTTACATCATCGTGAGTCATGCTGTGTCCCCAGTAATAAAATGTCTGGTTTTCCTTCATGTTGTAGCCTCCAGCTCATGTCAAGGCAGATTTACAGTAAACATGAGCTGGAAATTGAGCAGAAAAACATTTACACCAGCCTACAAGTTATTTCACAAATAAGATACAGGGATTTTCTTTAAGGGAGACATGTTGTATCTCCTTTTAACATGTTAATATAATTGTCTCAATACATTAGACTGTGTATTTTAAATTTCAGCTCAAAAGACCACAAACATCCATCATTCTACCACATCTGTGCACTCCAGATTTTCACATTTTCCACCAGGCATTTTCAATGCAAATGAGCTACTGTTGACCTTATCCATTTTCTGTCTGTGCCATGGATTCCATCATGTAGACTCCCTGACAAATAATTGCACAATGTCAAGATGGTGTGATGGTTCTGTGACTCTGCTGAGTCATGAAGGACTGATTGAGGATGACAACTTCCCGACTTCTCGTGTCCACAGGCCAAAGTGTCCTTGAGCAAGACACTGAACCCCACATTGCTCCCAGTGAGTGTCACTGATGTATGAATGTGTGTGTGGCTGGGAGAATGGAAAGGAGTGTAAAGCGCTTTGAGTGCCGTAGGGCAGAAAGGCACTATATAAGTGCAAGACCATTTGCATTTGCAACTGGGTCGCCGTGGTGTTACAAAATCCATAAATCAAAATGCCTTGTTTCAGGTCCAGATATCTTTAAAAAATAGCAATAAACACTCTAAAGAATGGCATACACTGTGACTTTAGAGACATGTGAACATCAAGGTATAGTACACTGTGTGACCATTTCAGCTGCAAACACATGCAAGTCCAGCATACACTGTGTGTTCTGATGTCCGCATGTGATTGTCCCACAATTCACTGTATGAGTGAGATCAGACACCCTAAACCTTCGTTTTCAATTTATACTGGGCAGAAATACTGTGTTTTGTCCACACCTGCGGGTTCCACTTTCTTTTTTTTTCTTTCTATTCTCTCATTTCCTCAGAGTGACACCTAGAGAATTTTGATACTTCACACACACCAATATGGGGCTCTAGCAATAGTACATTAATATGCCTATGCATAGGCCATCTGCACAGATATGTTATGACCTTTAGCAAAATCTATCTTATTGGCTCCAGTATGTGATACTTTGGTGACGTTTATAGCTTTCTTCTTGATTTTATTCTCTGCACTGAGCACAGCAGCAGTGATGACAGAAGTAGAGAAAACACATGGCAATCAGATGAAAATCAAACCCATTCAACACATGATGTGACACTCTAACCCAGGGGTGTCAAACATACGGCCCGCGGGCCGGACCCGGCCCGTTGGATGATTTAATCTGGCCCGGCATAAATTTCT